>CAXAMN010023773.1:826207-872510 GCA_963970005.1 Durusdinium trenchii
TCTTGCTGACTGTCTTACTAAGAAGTCTGCTAGTCCACAAGCTTTGATAGATGCAGTACGCAGTGGTTGTTTGAAGGAAGTTGATGCACATCCACCTTTTAGATCTCTTATTGAACACAAGGCATATATGCGTGGATGGCTTCCTACAGTATGCACACATGTTGACTTTTTACATTATGTGTCTTATCTTGGAGATTCTTTGCACTGAGAGTGAGAGGAGAGAATTCAATGCATGTACTTTTGTTTGAGAGAAATTTGAATTTCTTTCATGAATGTGTGCCTGCGGCTCAAATTAGCTTGGCAAGATCAGCACTTTTCTTTCGAAGACTATTGCCTTGCATTGTTGACTACCTGTCATTTCTACAACTTAGGACACTGGCCTCTGACCGGTGTACTTTGTTTCAACAGAGATGGCCGGTCGGGGAGTGTCCAGCAGAGGTCCGCTAAATCTCTTTGAGTATGCTCAAAACTGGTCGTGCAAGGTTCCTTGGGGGAAATCTGAGAACTGGGCAAATCGTTTGAGGCGCCCACGCACACTGGTTGAGTTCCAAAGGAACTCAGAGCATGATGATTTGATCATAGCGGACATTCTAGCAATGTGTTTGACACCTGGGAACCGTGATAGTTTCGATTTTCGAGTACGATGGTTCTCAGATATTGCCAGATGTGCTCTTGGCTATGTCACCCAAGAGGAAGAGGATGATTATGAGAAGAGAAGACAGTTCGTGGCAACAAGAGTCCAGTGGAGGCAAAATGAATTTGGACAGATTAGCACGGGGCTCAACTATATGCTACGACATGATCGCTCTCTCGACAGGTTGATGGACAGTAGGGCAATGATAGAGCTTATGCCTCTGATTATAGAGGGAACTGCTCGTATGCCATCACCCTTCGGTATTCATCCTTTTTCATTCTTTGCGATATTGCATAGCGATGAGAAGCAAAGATTTCATTTGGTGATTCGCTTGGACAAGAACGTTTGGCACAACACAGGCAATCAATACGATATGCCCTTCTCCATGCGTTTGGGAGTGAACCAAGGGCATACAGGACTCATGCAAAACATCAGTCCAGAGAAGTTGAATCATAGATTGACTTCTATTGAGGCAAGATGTTTGGGACATGTTTTTCATGTTACCAGGAAGGAGAACTGGGCCAGCATTGAGAAGTATGGTTTGATGAGAGATCCACAAAGTTGGAATAGAAGGAACAGAGGTGAAGGAAGAGATTATGTTCATTTCATGTACAGCAATCCACAAACTTCACTCTACATTCCTTTAGGCCCAGGTACAGTGGTTCCAAGAGATTATGGACAGCCTTTGTATGTGAAGCTTAATGTGATTCGTTGGCTTCAGGCTGGACGTCCTCTGTATTTCAGCAACAATGGAGTGGTGCTTGCACATTGTGATGTAGAGCCCACATACTTGGACATTTGTGTGGATGAACCACGACCAGAAGATGCTCCAGAGCCAGCTAAGGAGTTGATTAACTCTTTGCCAGCAGAAAAGATAATGGAGAAGATCAACAGAGAGAAGGAGCAACAAGATAGATTGAGATCCTTGTTCACAAGACTCTCACAGGACTCGGCATTTGCACATGAAACTCTTAGGAGGATTAATGCCTTTGAGCCTGGGGTGGAACAAGCAAGGAGGCATATGCTTCTTTGGTTAGATGAGCTGACTTATGATGCCATTGTGAGATTTTTCAGCTCCGACAATGATCCCAGACGTGAGTACAATCGTTCACGATTGAGGTCACGTCAGGTGATGCCTGAAGGCCACTATCAACCTGGATGGTCTTTAATTCCACCTAAAGAGATTGATGATCGTGATCCTTGGAGCATCTTAGGCTATAGTGCTCCAACGTTGATTGTCAATGGAGATGGTGCTACCTCGAGATCGTTGTTTATGGTACACCCATTAGTTCTGAGCAAGGATCAGCAAAATCTGGTGAAGGCTGATGAGGAAGTAATTCGCTTTGACCACCTATGGAGAGACATCACTTCAAGGAGACCAACAGCCAGAACTTCTGAAGAACCCCAACAAGATGAAGAAGATGACTCTGCTCATGTTGCTGAGCGTGAGATGACATGGTTCATTCAGAATGTCAACAACCTGGTTCTCAACCCATGGATGATATATGACATTGGCATGGTATCACTCCATGATCGTGTAGGGACACGTGTACTCCAGAGCACTGGAGAAGACGTGATCCTCGTGAGGGATTGGGACAGGTTGACAAGGCACCAGAGAGAATATTTTTGTAGAAGGTACAAGTTGCTACGTCCAAGTGTTTATGGAACAGAGGAAGACCCCAAGACGTATGCACCGAGTTTTGAACCCGGAATTTCTCAGTGGATGGAGTTGGCACAAACTGGATACCAACAGTTTTTCTTCATCCGTGCTTGGGAGAATGGACGCCGCTGGGCTGAAATTCTGACAGACCATGGCCTTGGCTCTTTAGAACTTTCAAGCTTCTTGGATATGTGCAGAGATCCCAAATTGCTGGGTTGGAACTTTGGTATTCCAGAACCTCAGTGGGATAATTTTGGCAACACAGTGGAGGAAGCCTTCAACAGTCCCTTGTTTGCCAAATTGCACTATCGTTTCAAGCAGGAGGAAGAGATTGGCCGTGTCATGCACCTTTTGTCTGAACTTGTTTGTGACTTTTTCATCAAGGTGCTTCCCAAGTGGGTTCTTAACCACTCGATCTTGTGGGAAGATTTTATGATCTTGGATCCACACACAAAACTTCCTGTTTACAAGACTTCAGAGGCCGCTTTACAAGCAGAAAGGAATCCAGAGAAGTATCATACACATTTTGCTATGAACTTCAAGAAATTCCGTTTTTCTGCCAGGATTGTGTGGTATTTGATTGACCGTGACAGGAATCATTTGGAGAGTTTTCTTCACAACTCCAACAGTAGATTTGTGCAACATGCATGCTATCAACTTCGTGAGTATGTTCAGGCGCGTGTTGCAGTTTCTGATCCCTTGTATGAGATGATCAAGAAGGAAGAGTTTGAACGCCAATACAATTCCAAGTTTTTGGAGGCGATTTCTTGCTCTCGTGTTGTAGTTGAGCCTGTAAGTTCAGGGACGTATGAGTCATCATCGAAGCTGAACTTAAAGGTACTACAAGACATCCTGAAGGGTATCTTCAAGATCCAGAAGGATGAGGAGCTTGCCAAGGAACGTGATGAAGAAGAAGAAAAGGCAGCTCAAAACATCTCATACCTGTTGGCAGATGATATGGAGCTTGATTTTGATGATGATGATGTTCCAGTATGGCGCTCCATTGTCGACAAGTACAGAGGAGGTGATCAGGTGCTACAGGGAGAAGCTGTGAAGATTACTCACCTGTTCAGGGATCAAAAGGACAATGAGAAGGCGACAGAAACTTTCAGTTCAGAGAGGACAGATTTTTATGAGACCTCAGGACCTCTTCCAAGAACCGAGGGAGAAAATCTTGTAGAGGACTTGCTCACCAAGGATGTTGCAGAACAAGCTTTTGAAGCAGGTGAAGAAGTTCCTCCTTATACAAGAGTCTCCACTATCGCTGGTGAAGTCTATACTGGAAGTAGAACACTTCTAGAAGATGAGAATATGGAAGAGGAAGTTCCTGAAGAAGATCCTGCAGTTGAACCTGGAAAGGAAGAAGAAATATTTGATGAAGATGCAGGTGTTTTTCCTTCAGAGGAACCAAAGATGGAAGTTGACCAGGAGGAAGCCAAGGAAGAGTCAACACCACACTTTCTGTCAAGAGAGATAGGTGAAGACTCAACTGCATCGCACTTACCATCAGGTGAGATGGATGCTAACCTTGATGATACTTCAGGTCAGCGGAAATCGAAGAGAAGCCGCCTGAATAAGATTCCTGATCCTCATTTTCATGAAGAAGTTCAGGATGATGCAACCATGGAAGAGAAGAAAGAGGCGGTGGAGAAAATAAAAGAGGTCAGAGAGGATGATGGAGAGAAGAAATTGGAGGCTGAAATCCAAGAATCTTTTCCATCTGAAGTAGTTGTTGAAAAGGATACAACAAAAGTTGACAATACCTATGAATTGCATACTTCACCTTTGAAGTTGCTTGGAGAGCTTACAGGAGATCCAGGTATTGGCTTTTATCAACTACGCTTCAGGGAAACTCATGCAAGATTGCTGAATCATGTTTGTTTCAGAAAAGGTGAGATTTCCCATCCTCATTATCAGTCAAGGATCAACGAGAATGATTTTGTTCGATCCATTCGAAATGTCTGTCCAGTACCTCCACCTGATTGTTATGAACATGAACCAGAGCATGATTTGAAGAGATTCTTCATCAATGATGACCGCATCATTTATTTGGATGGCAGGTATCAGGTCGATCCAAAGGCCCTTGAAAGGGCAGGTCATGCTCGAGAAGAATTGGAGGATACGAAAAAGGAACTCAAGAAGGAACTGGAATCATATGGTCCCAAGGGACCCAGTTGGGACTTTGTCACCTTCTATGAAGAGCTGTGCAGAAGGTTCCTCAAGGGAAGAATAGAAGAACCATATGGAACTAACTTATTGGCCAGCTCAGAGTCCTTGACATTTTTATCCTGGAACTATGGCAACATGGTTCGTGGTCAGAAGTACACCACACCAAGGTTTCTCCAAGGACTTGATAGTGCAATGAGGCCACGCAAACAGAGCGCCATGTCACTTCAGAATGAGCAATTTGAGAACAACCTTTTCTTCAATATGCTCTTCTTTTTACGTGCACATGTCGTGATTCTCCAGGAAGCTCATCTTCTTGTTCCTGCCAAGGAATTTATTGAGCAAAAGAATTGGACAGTTTGTTTCAATGATTGGGAGAATCTTGCAGTGATGGCTAGATTGGCACCAGGTGGATATGTCAAGATCATTGCTGGACATGACCAAGATCTTGGTCACTGTGAACAGCGTGATGTAACTTGGGCTATCTACGAGATTTGTTTTGGAGAAACAAGGCCTCGTCAAGATTTCAAGGATGCAGACTTTGAATTTGATGACTATGGTCCTGAGGACAAGCGTGTTCCACTTACTCGAGCAAACATGCATACCATCAGAGTCTGTAATTATCATGTTGATACACACCGTGCTGTGGATGCTCACCTACTGACAGGAGAACAGACAGCATTGATGCTTTACGAGTGTTTTGTCTATGAGGTGGACATCATTTCTGGTGATGCAAATAGTTTGGCCTACAGAATGTCTGGGTACAAAAGGCAGCCAATGGCTAACTACTATTACAGCACCATGCAGCATTGGATCCGCAGGTTTTCAGAAGCTCGTGTAAAAGCAGATCTTGGTATCAAAGCACCTATTCCCAGAACATTTTACAGTTCAACTTCACAGGTCCTCAAGAAGTGTGAAGTTTACTTTGATAAACTCTGGGAAGAATATTCTACTGTTGAAAAAGAAGAATACCAAGGATCACAGCTTGGCGATACATGTTTGTCTACCATTGTTGAATGGGGTCATTCAATGAGTGAAGAGGAATATGAAAATTCCACAGTGAGCACGAAGGAGTTCATCTGTAATTTTTCAGAGAACTTTGCTATGATTGACACAGAGGTTATGTGCTCAAGGCCCACTGACGAGGACAGTCATGGTCCAATGTTTATTTCACTCAGACCAGCTTCCTTTTCATCTGGAGACAGAAAACAGTATCGCATGGGACCAACTCTTCATGAGGCGAACTTGCGGAGGAAGGAGAGACAAAAGCAGAATAAAAGGAAAGGAAGGCCGCCAACTTCTGATCAAGCAGCTTCATCGTCTGCAGCGGCATAATTCCTGAGCGAAGGCTGAAATTTAAATGATGGCTAGGAAGTGAAGATACTTCTGGTTACAGTTGATACTTTGCTTCCAGGCTTGATTTTAAGTTGCCAGGCTAAAGTTTTAATGAACTCTGGTTTGCAACCAGGAGAAACCTTTTGTCAAAGAAGATACTCCTGCATTCCAGGTTTACGAGCTTTAGCAGGTAGATATAGACAGTTTTTCAGAACTGATGATAACTACCACAGCCGCTCTTTATGAAGTGACCTCTAATGGACAACCAGTCATGGTTGATGATTAAGTCATTTCATGATTTGCAATTGTAGTGCAAGATTTTTGTACATACATTTGCCGGTATCTCCTTCTTGTGTTTTTGATGTGAATGTGAAAAAGAGTCCTTTTGATGCAGTTTATTTTGTCTGTGAATGAAAGCGGCCGAGACCACTTTTCGAGAAGACCATTCCTCGGACCGAGAGTTGACGCTCCTTGCATTTTGCAAGGCATCTTAATTCATTGCATTGTGCGGTCTTGAATTTTTAGTTCTTTGTTACGCGAGTGTCGTTTGATTCTTTTATAGGTCTCGGTAGAGAAAAAGCCGCTTTCCCTTTAGTTTGATTTAGCTCAGGCCCTAAAGAGCTAGTGAGCGCCGGTACATGGTATCTCCGCCTGCGAAAAGTACAGTCTCTAGCCGAGGTACATTATCGATTTGATTTTGTACTTGAGGTGAGTCAGCTATTGCTCCCTCACTGTATTTAGTAGCTATGAGATTACCTTCTCTGAAGTGTGAAACACATTGGATTAGGTAAGTACATGGCACCGTAGTTTTCTTTTAAGTTGTCAGAGCTAGCTGGACTGTTTTAGCCTTACGGTAGAAAAATAGTGTGCGACATACGCAATAGGCAGGAGTGGACATGAATTTTGTGCCTGCTGAAATGTAGAGGCTTACTTGTACAGGTTCCACTCCAGTGGCCTATCTAGTGTGTCCATGCTTGACTGCCATAAGGCTCAAGAGAAGGTCAATGGACCTCAAGGATAAGACTCTGCGTGAGCAAAAGACACTAGCGGTCTGCACCTCTACCGTGTACGCCCTAGTCACTCTTTCACCCCCCCCCCCGCCCCCCCCCCCCCCCCCCCCCCCCCCCCCCCCGCCCCTCTCCCCTCTCCCCTCTCCTTTCTCCCCACCCCACCTCCCCTCTCCTCCTCCTTGTCTTCCTCCTTCCCTCCCTCCCTCCCTCCCTCCTCCCTCTTCGCAAGTTCGACTCCGTCCTGTCGTCGCTCTTTGGCATGCGGTTAGCGTTGCGTATCTTGCGGCCGCACTCGCTCACTCTCACTGTCTCACTGTCTCACTGTCTCACTGTCTCTCTCTCTCTCTCTCTCATCTCTCTCATCTCTCTCATCTCTTTCTCATCTCTCTCATCTCTCTCTCCTCTCTCTCTCTCTCTCCTCTCTGTCTCTCGTCTTTCCGTCTCTCTTCTCTCTCTTCTCTCGCAGGAGGATCCGGGCAAAGAGCCACATATAAAGGACTCTTCACCCCTGCCTCCAAAAAGAGCGCCGTGTTTTTTCCTACCTCGCTGCCCTCCACTTTCCCATTCTGGAGCGCTAGCTTTCGCCCCCCCCTTGGCCTCAAGTCATCGGTTTCACCACATTATCTTCGGCTTCATAGCATTGTCATCGGTTTCATAACATTGTCATCGATTAGTCGTGTGATTAAAATGGGGTGGGGGGGGTTGTGATGGAATGAGGATGTGGATGTCATGCTGAGAACATTGTCATCGATTTCACGACAAGTAATCTTCGGTTTCAGAGCATTGTCATCGGTTTCATAACATTGTCATCGATTAGTCGTGTGATTCGCGGATGGCAGTGGCGTTGGGAAAACAGCACGTGTACTAACTTGTGCAAAAAAACTGCGCAAGTCTACTTCAGACAGGACGCATGAAAGTTGAGGACAGCCCGGGACAAACACGGCGACGGATTTTGCGTTGGCGCTTGGGTTTCGGCAGATTCGGCTTTAAAAATGAAAGGATCCGGGCCCCCAAAAACATCATCGAACAAGCAAAAGTACTGAGAGGGTTTGCACTTTTGAATCAAAATTTGCACGACTACACGTGCGATTCCACACCCGGCGGGATGTTTATGAATACAATTTTGGCCGGAGTCATCCTGAAGCTGCCTCCTCCAAGGTTCTTCAAGATATGCCATCGGCCTGCGCAGTAAGCAAATCATGTCAGTCAAACCTTGTGATTGGTCCTCGCCTGCTACACATGCACAAGGGTGGCAAGCAGAAAAGTTTTGCGGACAAAGCGTCACGTTCATGTTCCCCGCTCCGGCGTCGATTGACATGGCATCTGTCTGGACAACGTCCTGGTTGGCGTGTGACGAGGTCAGGCCGCTTCTCCCTGCCTTTCCTGACACCAATCGGAACAAACAACATCCAAGAAGCATATCGTGTTTTTTTTGTGGCGGCCAAAGAGACACCTGTTCTTGTCTAGACCATGGCCGACAGACCGTCCGAAGATTGTACATCCAAGCAAAAGAACTCGAGCAGAACTCCTTGCTCCTCATTGCTCCCCAAGCATTCAAAGAGGGGAATTTTCAGCCCAGGAGCATCCAGTCGGGATGGAAGCCTACCCCACCAGTCTTGTGGGGTTTTGGGTGGTCGACCACCGAGACCGGCCACCGAGGTGAGCGTTGGTGCCGACTTGGATTCAGCGTGCAGAAGCGGCAGAGGAGTGCGGAGACGACTGGGAGGAGGAGGGAAGAATCCGAAATATCCGGTTTAGACACGTTATAGTGTTCTAAGGTGTTCTGGTGTTGTTGGAAGATCAACATGTCTATCTTAGAATCAGACTTTATGGTTGGGCCAATATGCATGTTTATTTCCTGGGGACTCGCCAGAGTCTGGGAAATACTTCAAGAAAAGGAGTTGTCGCGTGTCCTGTTCTACCAGGTGTCGGAAGTCCGCAATCTTTGACACAGACATGAATTTTGCTCTCCTGGCTGTGGAGAATTATATAGATTGGCAGGAGTGTTGACAGGATACCAGTGGAGCGTTTGAGTCTAGTAGCCACAGATCTGCTATTTCGGAAAGCATGATACTGATACATTACATAGTTCTGGGATGGTCTAGGGTTGATATCTTCGCTGAGCTGGGAATTAACTTTCCCCCTGCCTGCACGGTCTATTCTTAAGGGGATCACACATATATACAACACTCGTGCAAGTGTAACCTCTGAAAGCCGCGTTTGAATGGTGCACAGAATCTGATATCTGATGATGTTCGTTGAATCTATTCCGTTCTTTGTTGTAGTTTGTCCTGCGCAGGCGTTCAGGGACCTGCGCAGACTAGACGCCGAGTTGGTACAAGCTTGACCTTTCGTCCGTTTTCCCCATCCACAGACACGTTGTCAAGTCTTAATATTACACGGTGTCACAAGATGTCACGAATCTTTCGAGCCTTCGTTTCGCGTCACAGTTTTGAGTTGCAAGAACTCGGCAGGTGGCGCTGTCCACAGCATAGTCGTGCCGATCACCGGACCCCCACCCAGGTCCGATCCCACCAGCGAAAACCCGCCGGATTGACGGTGGCTTCCCCTCCTAAGAAGATGGCAATAGACCAATCGGTGCGCCGTGTTGACCAATCAGCACTCCATGGGACTGCCATAGGACTGCCGCCCCATTGACCCTCCAAGCGCCACCCCTGGCCTGATCGGCAAAATATGGCACACATGGAGTGTCTGGGAATTGTTTACATTTTTCCTGAATACTGGTTTTCTCATCACAGCTTCAAGCAGACGAGACCACGACTGGATGTGTCCCATGTCTCTCCGTCCGCACCGCTGCACTCCGTCTCCGCATCGTCTCCACTCCGGTCTCACAAAACAAGGAAACGACCCACCCAGTCACGAACCACGGCCAGTCACTAACCAAGTCATGAACGCGAGCGAAAACCGCCCGTGTGAATTCACGAAGCCCAAAAACCCGGCCAGGTATCCCTTCGCAGTGTCATTGGGCTTCACCGCCTTGGTGCCTCCGATTGGTTCGGTGGGCACGGGTGGACGTCACCTCCGGGGGGAAGAGTGGTGGGATGGAATTCGTGGCTTCCAAGGCTTCCCTCTTCGTGGGTCGCAAAGGATCCGTCCGGCCTCTGCACACCGTCTCATGGCCAATCTGTCACAAAAGTGTCCAAAACCACAGCAGTTCTGCGGTATCCAGGGTGACTGGTAATGGGACACGGAGGCCCTTGCCGGCGACCCTCTGGATACTCCCTCCAACTACGGAAGTGGATGTAGGGAGCCCTGTGGCCCCCTGTGTGGTCTTCGGATGGTCCTAGGGTCTTCGGATGAGGCATGTTCCCACTTCGGCGTTGGAGGGAGGCCACTCATGTTGAGACGATCCTATTTTCCCGATGTTTGGCCAACGGTGTAACACCAGTGTTCCCTTGGCGCAAGGATGCACGGCCAGGTTTTCCAAGGGAACATGATGAAAACACAACTCCGAGAAGATGACAACTGGTCCCAGTCAAGGTCCAACTCGCAAGGTCGGCAGTTAAAACAGACTTTACCATCTGACTCACGTTCCATGGAAGTGGACCACCACCTAGAAATCTAGAAGACAATGGTCGTCATCCCAGTGGCCATGTCTCTGAAGCTTTTTGGGGTGTCCTTTCTGGAGAGCCGAGGGCTTCCGTGGGCTTAGGGCTGGAAGAGCACCTCCAAGATGCAACAATGCACATTCCTATGGGGTTGGTCCTATATTACCCAGACACTCCATGGGACTGCCATATATGCCGCCCATTGAGCCCCCAAAACCACCCCAACTGATCGGCATGCATATATGGCATACATGGAGTGTATACTGTAACAGTCAGGAAACAAGCAAATCACTGCTAGGTGGTGGTTTCGGATATTTTGCGATATGTTATGTTCAACCTTTACTTGGCATGATTGAACCCCACTGACTAATATACCTTTCATATGTTTTCAAGTGATTCAAGTGACTTGAAGCCTAACTACTACCATCCACAGATACTGGTCATAGGACTGACCCAAAGCATTCCGAAAGATTTTTGCTTCCCCTTCTTCCTCCACAGCACCACACGAAGCACGTCTAGACACACGGAAGCCGCACGCGTGGCACGCCACCATTCGTCAAGGTCTTCGGAGGCTTCAAGCTGATGATGCTCACTTACTCCTGTGACTTGGGAGCAGCAAACTTGGACTCGCGGCGCGGCAGTAGCAACATGTAGCAACTCGAGCAACGCAAACAGTCCAACAGTTCTATACTTGCATGTTGCATAATGGACGAATCCAAATAGTCAACTAGTTATATATACTCATATATCAACCCAAACTTCATGTTTCAGCTGCTAAGTTCTTTTGGGTTTGCTTACGTCGTTCTTCCATCTCGCATCCCGACAGTATAGGCCCTATACACCCGACCCGAGGCATGGGTCTGATGCTGTTCCTTTGCTTGCGGCTCTTATGGATGCGCGTGGAGGGCGCCGGCGGCTGGTTCTGGGCCTTCCTGGCGCCTGGGACCGCACGCCGTGATCGTCAGATGTTGAGAGAAGATCGAACAGCATCGAAGTGTCTATAGGCAACGAAGCTCATGAAAAAAAGGATAATGTAGTCCCTTGATTTATAAACCCCCCCCCTCCCCCCCCCCCCAACAACCAAGGCCTCCAAGATAATGTATAAGAAAATCAATCAATTGATAATTAAATAAGGAATCCTTAGCTAGCTACCTCTAGAGCTACTCTGGCAATATTAAATTAAAAGGAAATAAGAATTCCTAACTTTGAAGACATCTGGAATATTAATTACGATAAAAGGGAATGAATCAATGGAAGTAGAACTAACTGTTTAAATTTCAATGGAAATCTCAATCCAAAGACCTGCAAAATCATTCAATCTCAATGGAAATCTCAAAAGTTTTAATAGAAATCTCCATCCAAAAGCCTCCAAAAGCATTAAATCTCAATGGAAATCTCCAAATTTTGAATAGAAATCTCTATCCAAAAGCATCCAAAAGCATCAAATCTCAATGGAAATCTCAAATGTTTTAATAGAAATCTCCATCCCAAAGCCTCCAAAAGCATCAAATCTCAATGGAAATCTCAAAAGTTTTAATAGAAATCTCCATCCAAAAGCCTCCAAAAGCATCAAATCTCAATGGAAATCTTCAAATGTTTAATGGACATCTCCATCAAAAGGCATCCAAAAGCATCAAATCTCAATGGAAATCTTCAAATGTTTAATGGAGCACTATAAAGAAAGGGGATTTTATAAAGAAAGTGCGCACTGACTTTTGGAAACTTTTGGAAAGCTTCACAACTAAAGAGCTTGGGAAACGTAAACAAGGAATAGAGGGTGAGTAAAGCAAATCAAAAGGCAAAGAAAAGGAAACACAGATTTAAAGCCTCAAATCTCTAGACATTATTCTAGGGGCCCCCCTAAATAATGTCAGAAAGCTGCTTGCTGGACTACCCCCTTTGCTTGAATGCAAATCAAAAGGCAAAGAAAAGGAAACACAGATTTGAAGCCTCAAATCTCTAGACATTATTCTAGGGGCTCCCCCTAAATAATGTCAGAAAGCTGCTTGCTGGACTACCCCCTTTGCTTGATTGATTTTTTTTGTTTTTCAATACTTTTGAATAAGGGATTTTATAAAGAAAGTGCGCACTGACTTTTGGAAACTTTTGGAAAGCTTCACAACTAAAGAGCTTAGGAAAAGTAAATAAGGAATAGAGGGTGAGTAAAGCAAATCAAAAGGCAAAGAAAAGGACATCTCCAAATTTTCAATAGAAATCTCCATCCAAAAGCCTCCAAAAGCATCAAATCTCAATGGACATATCAAATTGTTTAATAGAAATCTCCATCCAAAAGCCTCCAAAAGCATCAAATCTCAATGGAAATCTCCAAAATTTCAATAGAAATCTCCATCCAAAAGCCTCCAAAAGCATCAAATCTCAATGGAAATCTCAAAAATTTTAATAGAAATGTCCATCCAAAAGCCTCCAAAAGCATCAAATCTCAATGGAAATCTCCAAATGTTTAATAGAAATCTCAATCCAAAACCCTGTAAGATAAGCAAATCCCAGCAAATTCAAAAGGGAAAAAGTAAACTATAACCAAAAAAAAGATCCACTACAACTACCCCTCCAAAAAAAACAAACATTATTCTTGGGGCCTTTATAAATCAGTGCAGGGAAAAAAAGACATAATTCTAGGGTGGTTTATAAATCTGAGGACTACATTAAGAATGAGTCCAAAAAACACACCCTAACATATATACATGCAAACATGGGGGGGCCAACGGCAAAAGTATGAACTTGGCGTGTTTTTGGAAGCAAAGACGTTTCGTCCGCCACTCAGAGATGCTCGAGCAATGTAAGCAAGTGACGGACACAGACACTCAGACACTTTCGCAGAAAGTCCTGACGTGATCTGATGGCTTTGCTTTCAAAAAGGAGGATCCACCAAGAGAGGTTGCCCCTGAGAGGTGGTGGGACCTTCGCAGTTTTTGCCGACCATCACAACTGGAGAAGCTGCGTCAACTGAAGTTCAGGGTCCATCGTATGTGTTTCGTGATTTCGTGGTGTTTATGTACCATGCATTATGCCAATTACTGCCTGTTCAGCAGGATTCCCTGATTTGCCACATATTCTGCTGAAAAGCTTACACTGTAAGCATGTCCTAGACAGGGCTCCCTCGATCTCTACTCGCTATCGCCAACGGCTGAGGGTTACAAGATCCACCGCAACCGATCAGTAGAAGTATGGCTTCCTTGATTCTTCACGTAGGAACGACTCAAGGCTTCCTATGGCTTCCTATGGCTTCCTCAAGTCGTCACCTGTGCCATGGCTCCGGTGATTTTGTTCTTTTTCACTTCCCATCCTCCGCACCGTTTGCTCACGCGATGATGGGACGATCCGATCCGATCCTCACCGCAACACGTTGGACGAGCTCAGGAGTCATTCATTGAGTTTATCCTCTTGAACGTGCTCATCATAACGCGTCTTGGAGAAACGGAGCCGTGGAGTGTCGCCATCGACCACGGAATGGCGAAGAGGTGAAGGCGAAAGAGGGAGGTTCTTAGGCGAAAAGGGGTGAGCTCTTCCTCTAAAACATCCAAATGAAGAGCTATTGCCGACGAATCTTGGATCATCCTAGATCTTGTTGTCCAATTTTGTGTGCACACGTTCTCATGCTACTATAGTGGCGGGCTGCATCGCTACTAGTAACAAGGGCATTAATACTAGTAAAAAGAAGCTACCAGTAGAGATGCACTTGTTGCTAGTAGCTTCTGGTTACTAGTCGTAATGCCCTTGTTACTAGTAGCGATGCAGCCTGTTACGTTCGTAGCTTCCTGTTACTCGAATGTGTTCCTACCACGTGTGACCATCACACGTGGGCCTCGTCTCACGGTCTCCAAGGACCACGCGGAATGCCATGAGAGATGGGGCCGTGGTGTTACTTCTCTGTGTGTCTTGGAAACATGGAAGGCTCACCTTCCTTTTGGCCGACCGAGACACTTCGGGCGGAGGGACTGGGACTGGTGCGGGGGGAGGAGCATTGGTGGAAGGGTGGAGCCGCGAAGAAATGGAGCCGTGAGGTGGTCCTGGGTAGGAAAGGTGGTCCTTAAGAAGCAAGAAAGCGAGCTCTGGTGGTTGGATCATTATATGTATGAACATATTCAGATGACCAAGTGCTGAAAGCCAAATGGTTTCAGGATGTGTGTTTCAGGTGATTTGTGTCAAGAACGTTGCAGAAGCTTTGAGTCAGACTATGAGGCAGAAAAATGGTCCTCAATCTTTGGGTCGGTAGGAAGCATGCCCTCCAGAAACCCTGTTGCTTACTCGAGGGTTCGAGGGTGTCTCTAGCGCTTCTAAACAGATTTGCTGTAGTGTGTCTTCTTCTGACAAGCTATGGAGATCATTGGAGATCTATGGAGGTTCAGAAGCTTTCACAAGGGCTGCTACTGCCATCCTGAGCCACTTGATGTCCAAGAAAGGTCGAAAGACCAAATGTCTAATGTCACCCATGAATCAATCCTTTAGTTGATCTCATGTCAGGAGATGCAGCTGCTGTACATTCACAGAGGCTTTAGACTTTAGACTCTAGACTTCCAACTTTTGTATACGTGATGATCATTTCCTGACAACCACATCTTGTCAGTAGAAGTGAACGACGATTGACGGATTCTTGTGTTTGACCACCCAAACATGCTGATCTTGTCAGTTGCCTCCAGCAGTGGACCATCATTTCGATCCGATGTTCAGGTCATGAGACAGCTCCTCACCTGCAGGTCATGGGCGGGCGGCCGCTGCGGGCGGTCGATTGCACAGGCGAAGTGGCGAAGCCACCGGGATGGACCCTATATGGCGTTATGTTGCAGATGCACCTGGATGAAGCTTCAGCTCCAGAGTCACCTATGACCCCGCCTAGAGACAGATGCCCTGGCCTACCTCCCCGGCCACACCTGCGCCGGAGCAAGCTGCCGGAGCCCAGGTTTGGCTACCAACGGGAGATCAACTCCGGTGAACGCGTCCGCTTGGCACGGAGCGCCCAGACGGGCCACCGGGGCCGGTGGGGCGGACGTGGAGGTCGTCGAGGGGAACGGTTAGGCTTTGGGGGTGGAGGGATGAGGGTGGTGTTTTGGTGTGCGCATGGCGCTGCTAGCTGGTGAGTGAGGTTGATGGTTTATGTGTCTATATTGTATGTGTGTTCCTTCAATTGGTTTTGGGGTTAGCATCTCTTTTGGGGGTGGAATTGATATGAGCTCCATTGCTGAAACTAAACTCAAAATTTTGGATGTATTACATCACATCAAACACAATACAATCGTATCAGTCACGCAAAACTCTGCCATGTATCTCCACAAAAAAAATATACTAAAGAGCTCCTGGCCCACATCCCAAAAGAGGGATAGACCCCGCCTGTGGCACCCCAGCCACCTTCACCTTCAAACGGAGGTTGGGACGAAGCCCAAATGGGATGGAAACCTGGCCCCAACCAGAAACAAATGGTACATTACATAACATGTTGGAACCCAAATATTGCAAAATGTTTCGTCCTTTCCATCACAAGTGCTTGAAATTGATATAAAAAAGATAAACATGTTGGTTTCTGCTTGGGACTGGAAGTAAAACCCCAGGTATTTCCAGGCATATACCCTAGGGCTCCTGGCCCATATCCTCAGGTTCGGTGGTTAGACCCCCACCCCAACCACCTTCACAGGAGGTATTATCAGCATTATTAGGATATAGTTGGAGCCCCTAGAAATAGAACCTTCGCCCTGTGGGAAAACACCGCCGGACCAAGCCAGACCGAGATCCTCGATCGACGATCATGTCGTGCATCCGCGAGGCGAGCATGATCGTCTTGGGCTCGGTGCAAGCGACTGGGCGGCGACTGAAGGGGGGGAGGCGAAAAGTGGAAGATATACATCCCCTGGAACTAACATGGAAGTGGAGAATGGGCCCTTGGAAGAGCATTTTCCACTACAAAGAGGTGATGTTTCACTTCCATGTTAGTTCCAGGGAGAGTATTGGTCCCTTGGTCCCACAGATTCCAGCTGTGTTTATGTTATAAGTACCTTGTTGAGTCCGTGCGCATGGCCGACAGAGAAAAGGCGCATGTGAAAGCCGACCGCCCCAGGTGTTGCTGCTGACCTTGGTGCCTTGGTGGGATGGGGAGCGACCTGAAGTTGTAGATCCTGAAGACATGGGGGTCATATAGACCACCGACAGTCGGGCGTTTTGGCCAACTGTGTCATGTACTCTCAATCCACTATAGGATCGAGAGTGATGAGATGTGAGTTTCAATCCACAGGCATTTTTCGATGACGTTTGTTCAAGATAGATGACCAGAAGTCACTCTGCATACAGAACCGTTCAGAAAACCAGATGAGGGCTGTGGGCAGAGGGCATTTGCGAGCATTTTTGGGCTGTGGCAAGCTGTCGAGTGACTCTCCTCAACAGCTTGGACCGGATGGTAGCAGGGAGATGGCAACGATAGCGTTTTGAAGGTCGGATATCAAGCACCCAAAAGAAATCAGGCTCATCATCTCCAAGCACCATGAAATCAGGCACATCACATGCAATCAGGCTCATCATCCCTGATTCTTCACCTGAACGGACCAAAGAAAGCTCCGTCCGAAACCGGTGCTAGACCCGCCGCTGGGGCGAGGTGTGCTTCGCTTTAGACAGCGCGTCGGATGACAAGTGGAGCCAGCTTCTTGGATGAACAAGTGGAGCCACTTCGGTCAGTCCGGTGTCGGGAACGAAAGCCCAGTTGAAGCAGCTTGACTTCTCCCCGGATCTCGGCACCGCGGCGGACGGCATTTGCCGTGCCGGCCTTTCTCGTGTTGACCGAGGTTTGGGCCCTACATGGGCTCCAAGGCTTGGTACAACATTTCCAGCTCGGACCTCGAAGGGTTGGGGTGAAGGTCACACCTATAGTCCTAGTCAGCCTAGTCAGCATGAAAAAGAGACAGAGAGAACAAGGTTATGCGAGGTACTGTAGGTGTTTTCTTTTTTTTCAGATGCTGCAGCGTTTCTTGTGCGATTTAAGGATGATGGTTGGGGTGATGATGGTTGATGGTCATCCGAACTTGAATGGTTTGCTGCCGTACTTTCCTGAGTGGATGCTTCAAGTTGTTTGCTCCTGTGTTTCTGAGTCAGCTAATGGAGACATGACATCGGGAGGTGGAGTTTGAGGTTCCAGATAGGTTTTGTGCCAAGCTCTATTGAGTCTGCAGAGGTAGAAGTGGCTCTATACAAGTTCCTTGCTGTTCCTTGTTGCAAAGGATGCAACGATTCTCTAGATTCATGCGAACAGATTCTGATCATTTCATCGGTTTGAAACATATATTCTATGGATCTGCTCAGGGCTCAACCGCTGCTCGCACATGCGAGAGTCAAAAAAACACAAAGGAACCAGCTGTGAAGTTGGCTCCCAAGCTATATAAGCACGCCTCAAGAAAATATTGAGAATTACAGTAAAGCACTTGGACTTGGATGATGTTGCTCTGTGGAATACCCACTGACGTTGGCCAAGGCGGCAAATCATGGTCCCCCAAATGTCAACATGACAACAATCCATTCCTGGCTAAATACTCATCTCATCTCTCATCTCATCCATTCAAACCCCCATCCCCACACACCAGCAGAGGTGTTCAGAACCCTACAGTAGTTCGACTATCCTATATAGGTACCCCAGGTTAAAGGTCCTTTTTAGACTGGTCACTTCGTCCGCCCTCGGCACACATGCCCCACTCCACCGTTCGGCCCACCGCCCGAGGCCTCACTCCGGTCCAGGAGGAGCTGGCCGACACCTTACCGATGCCCGGGCACTCGCTATAGCGAGGGGGAGAGAGAGGGCCCGGTGGGGACGGTCGACTTGTGGGGAGCAGGTGGGCTGATGTTCGCCCAGACGAGCAGGTGGATTTAGGGTGAATTTGTGATGGTAGTTTGATGACATCAAGTGAGATTTGTGGGAGGATTAATAGTATGTATGGTGGATTTATGGTGATTTGTCATGGGAAAGAGTTCATGAAGTGATCGTGCACCACCCAGTTTTGAGCCTGTGAAGAGATCATGAATACCCATATGCATGGAGTGTCCATGTCGCTCGACCGCTTTAGGTGCTTGGTCCGCTTCCCACGAGGGATGCCACACTCAGCCAAACTGGACTTCAACCATTCCCTCAGCTTGGCGGCTGCTTGGCACAGCCAAAGTGGGACCGGTGGCGGGCCATTCAAGGGATACGAGAAGATACCAGAAGGTATAGATGCTTCAGGCGTGCAACCCCATTGAAACTTATAGACTTATAGAATCTTATCGAAGAAATGCCTGCAGGCCCGCAGTCATAAAGTCTTAATTAACTATTCTGTCCGTTGCGATGGTCTGATTGTTTTTGCTTTGAGATCCTTGTCGTTCAGAGGATTTGGAGGGTCGCAGCAGGAGGGTCGGTGGAGAGCTAGTGCATGGTAGTTGGATCAAATGACCTGCACTTTGACCCGCACTCATTGGGAGCTTTTGGTGTCTGGGGATCTTGCTACACTGTCGACCATCTTCGAGGTGTGGATGAGAAAACAGAAAGCTCTGATTTCTGCCCGATTTCTTCTTAGCTTTTGGGTTGTTATTTTTTTATCCAAACAGTGTGATAACACTAGGGGTTCTTACAGTAGGTGTTAAGGCAGGGGTTTGATCGTAGCGGTGCGTTGGCGTGTGCGGCTAATTCGCCTACAGTACGTTCAATCACCTCGAGATCTTCGAAGTGCATTTCGACTGCGCAGGCTCGCAGAATCTGGTGGGTGCGAATGGGTGCTCTTCTCGACTGCGCTCTCGTTGTGACGCACACAAAAGACTCGAGGGCTCTGCCCTCTCTACTTTGCTGATGATGTTTGTCGGGACCATGGGGCTCGATCTGAGATGTCCCGCAACAATAGCCGGAATACTGTCGGCGAAAGTGGCAGGACTCTCTTAATCTTCACACGCACAACAGACACTGATTCACATCAGATTTTGTAGGAGAGCAATACTCACAGGTTTGTTTCAGAAACAAGACCACTGCGCCCCGAGGTTCCTCTCCGAAGTCTCCAAAGGAGGCGAACCTTTTCTGTAGGGACCATGAGATGGGACTGCTGTGGTATGTGGCCTCTGTTCTTCGCACTCACACAAAAGACATCGATTCATTGATGCATGTAGTTCTTGTGGGGAGCAACACGCACGTGTTTGTTTCTCGACGGCTGAGTCCAGTCCATTCCTATTCCAGTCGCGCTTGTTGGAAGCTGTTTGTTACTCTTGGCATGTGATTCTACTGCGCAGATGCATTGTTGTTTGCATCAAACTAGGCTTCGGGGAAGTCACCAAAGAAGCTTGTATTCAGACGTCGGACTGTCATGTGACCTGGCTGCAGTTCCTTAAGTATGTTCCATATGCCGCATATGCCCACATAGCGTGAGCAGAGAGCAGTTTTGGTGACAAACAGAAGCCCAAGAAAGGCATTGGGTTTTGACCAGACACCTGCCACAGTAGCAAGTGTGCTACTGGAATCACAGTGGCCCACGACCGCTCAGCGGCACATCATCTTGCTTACCAGGCCAGCGCCCACCTTGGTGACAGGCAGCCGTAAACCGAGTTCGATGCTGTGTGTCTATTTGCGTGCCACATGCTGTGACTTGATTGCATGGATACATCGGGGCTTCTTTTTGTTCCATATACAGCAACAACACAGCCCAACACACCACAGTGACCCACACTAACAGCTCAGCATCACATCGTTTCGTTGTAGTTGAGGAAGAAGAAACATGGCATTCCGCCCAACCCACCAAGCGGTGACCACAAACCATATGTTTCGAACACATCCAGAAGCCCTTTCTTGAGCGAATGTTGAGCGTCGACGCTGCATGTGTCAGCTGTTTCCGCTTCAGCAATGCTTGTTTAATTGACATGTAAAGGTCTGTATAAAAGTGGAACTGCATCACAGCCCGCGAAGGCGACTCTCACAGTCTTGTGCATGCGCGAAGGCATGCGAAGCCAAATCCACTAAGGTTTCGGTTCGGTTGGAATCGGTTTGAATGTTTCATTGAAACTTCGAATCGGTTCGGTTTGGTTGTAGAAGTATTTGTTCAAGGACTTTTGGTTCGGTTCACGGTTCGTTTCGGTTCTGTGTGGCATAAGTTATGCAGTGCTGTAAAGAAAAGAAAGGCAATGATAAAGAGACAAGACAAGACTAGACTTTAAGGCTTTAAGGCAGGACAGGACAGCGTGCCGCCTACTGGTGCGCATGGACCGCCTGCGGCGCACGTGGCAGCTCCTCGGGCTCGCTGCCCCGCCTCTCATCATCGGTTGAAAAAGGAGTTTCTGCGCCTGTGGTCTTTCCTCCTCAGCAGGGAGGGAGGGTCTTTTCTCCATCACCACCACCAACACCATCACCATCACCACCACCACCATCACCTTTGTTTCGAACCCAATACGTCATAATACGTGTAGGTTTCTAGCCCTTCTGTTTCTACACCTCTAGCACACTCTTTGGGGCCTCTTGCCGGGATAGTTTTTAAAGTTCGATGCTTGAGACCTTTTCTTTGCACGAAGAAGTGTCCTTCACCGCCGGTGTAAGGCGCTTTCCTGCCTTCGACTGCGCCTTGAAACGCCCCAGACGGCCCAGGACTTTGGACTGATGGCGTCTTTGACCTACGAGCAGCTTAGAAGAGAAGACAGTCACGACATATAGTGAGATGGTGTACTTTCCTGTTTTCGGTCAAGCAGGAAAGACATGAACACTTGGGTCAGAAAACACAAACTCCTTGGGATTTATCCATATAGATTTGTCTTATCTATCTATCAACTCTTTGTCTTGTGAAGAATTCATCCCTCACAGCTCAGTCATCCACTGTCACCTCCGCGTTTTTGCAACGCGCCGCGTTCGTCCACGGCAGAGGCCTCAGAACCGCGTGGCGGAGGGCTGCGCTCATTACTTCCCCGAGTGGCACATGGAGCCACGACCACCGAGCGCCATGGATGGGTGTTGGTGGATTATTTTGGAGGGCTCAAGAAAAGTTGTTTTCCATTGACTACATACATTTGGTCGTCAAGTGCCCCAACGCTACCAATTTTTTCCACATTCAGCATGCCTTAGAGATGTTGCAACGTCAAAGGGACATGAACCTAGTTGGATTGAAAGCACACATGGCTGAAAAGATCATAGAAGTTCGACGACATCCGAGAAGGCCATCATCGACATCCCAAGAAACGTTTTCCTATAGTACGATAGTTTTGTCACAGTTACGGTATATGTTGCAAGACTTCAAGAAGCTCCAGCACTTATACGTATGAAAAAAAACACGCCGAAGATCTTTGGGGGGTGTCGATCCTTTCATCCATCCTTTCATATAGGACAAAACCAAAAACATCAAACACGACCACATCAGCCCAGAAACGACAAAACACGTCTCACGGCCCCTGTCTTCGAGGCGTCCTGGATGAGGACTGGGTTCGCTTCGTGATGTTCACCTCAGACACCAACAGCCACTGAGACCGCGTGGGCACGCGTGGTGTTCAGATGCCGCAGTGGTGATGAACACCGGGGAGGTCCGGATCTCTCGCACCGAGAGGTCGGTCGATCCGGCTCGGGTTGCCCGTTCGGGCTATACCCGTTCGCACCACCATCCCGACCATCGGGGTGTCCTAGCTGGGCTACCCCACTACCCCACTAGGCTACCAGACAGGGCATCCCGATGGTCGGATGGTGCAGGTATGTATGGGAAGAGTTACATCGAAGCAGCGGTTTTTTTGGGTGGGGGAAGACATGTATTCCATGTAGAATTCAGGTGTTTGGGTTTGGACACGGACAAGACTGGACACTGCTGAGGTACTGAGCCTAGTTACCTTTGGACTACTTATAACATCTTATAACAAGCTAACAGACACTAATGGTTTGACTCAGGGCTACACTTGGCTGACCAACTCGCCAACTGAAAGCACAACCGGAGTAATTACTCTCCGACAGAGTCCAAAATGTATCCGTTCATCATCGTTCATCCAACATTCATAAATCATCTTAGAAGACATTGAGAGACCTTCCAAAGGACCCTGTCGTGAGTGGTTGACACCTTGACCTAGGATTCGGCAAGCAGCTAGCTGGGCCCTGGGCTGTTCAACCTTTTGGTTGGCATCTCGATCCACATTTGGTTCCCAGTGGTTCTTTTTTCGTCTTCCAGACCGGGTCATTGGGGTCGGCCGTCGCATGCCGCACTGCGGCTCGCGGCCGTTGTTCGTGTTGGGTCCCAGTCGTCCACGGTGCCTTGGTCCCGGTGTCCGAGTTCACACCAACCCAACCCAACCCAAACCAAACCAATCAACATCAACCAACTAACCAGTGTCACTCCTGGTTCTATTGAAATACACATATATATTCCACCGGTAGTCCCACCCGTCTCTTTCTCCCGAGGCACCACCGTGATTGCGGTGCGGGGCACGTTGACCGCCTTAGACGTGTTGCATGACGTGACCCTCTGGTTGGTGCCAGCGGTGCTGCAGCGGCCGGGACTGGGCGTCGAAGGAACCGGCGTCGAGCTGAGCGTCGAACAAATCGGGGGGGGTTCCAGCAGAGGTGGGTCAGAACCCACACTAGACTATAGGTACCCCAGGTTACGGAACCTTTTTAGACAGGTCACTTAACCTCTGTTGGACACCGGGTGTTTTGGGAGGCGCAAAAGTTATTTCGTTCTCCGTTTTTTGAGGAGGGTCACACCTGGAGGAGGTGTGAAGGTGACGCGTAACGAAATTGGTTCGGAGGGAGAGTGGTCTTTTTGTGGTTCGGGTTGTGGGAGGATCCAGGAAGCCTTGCTATGAGAGCTTTTTTAGATGCGAATTATATTGACAGATGCTCAGGATGCTAGCTATAACATGCTATAACCATATCATACCATATCTATAACCTTTGGAATTTCCGGGATGAGTTCCCCCGACAGAATTGAGGGGATCCGTGTGTAGGGTGATTTGGGTGACTCACAGTGTCACAGTCAGTCACAGTCAGGAAGCAAGAGGAACGTCTGAAAGATACATTGCTGTTGTGTGCGTGTGTGTTGAAGCAAAGGTTCTTGCCACGAAGTTGAAGCACCTTCTGACATTCCACACGATCAGTGAAGATTCTCGAAACGTCATAAGTGTTCTTCAGAAGGCAACATCAACTATATACCTTCTCCTGGCGGAGAAGGCTCGTCACCACCACGAGGGCCCCTATAGGCGAGACCATCTCGCGATGTCGCGGCGGAAGAGCCCAGGTTATTCAACTACATTGGCCCGGATGTCGCAGATGGTTCTTGGGGCATCTCCATGTCGAGGTGCCGCCGCCGAACGATGCAAAGCCAACGCCCCAACCGGCGCCCGCGGTGGCGCGGCGGGGAAGCACGGAAGCGTGTGTGTGTTCTTTTTTTGCACAGCGCGTTGGTTAGAGCAAGAAAGAGGGGCTATATGATGCTATATGTGGCGCCACCAAAGCAATGCGCTTCCCCACACAACGGACGATCGAGGATCGATGATCGATATCAGTTGGCCCCGACGCTCCGGACTCCAGACCTTTCAGCGCATGTCGCTTCGCTCGGACGTCGAAAGCACGACAGGCATTTACTTAGTATCAACCGTCCAGTATGGAGCTATGTCTTCGTGGTGTAGATGGTCTTCGTCTTCCTCACAGCTAGGGACGCGGATTCATAGAAGGTTTGGATTCTGTGAGATTCTGTGGACGCCCTAAACGTGAAGATCCTAACTTTTGGGATGCACTGCATGCCCCCTGATGTGGGAGAGGACTAGAAGAGCTCCAAATTAGTACGAAGCGATTCAACCAGTTCCAAAATGTCCAAACAATCCTTGCCAGTTCGAGAATGATCAAAACGCAATGGTCATAGTAATGACTCCCGGTGAGAAAAGTGGTAACTGAAGGGAATCTAGTCATACTCTAGCCCAATTTGACCGCCGATTTGATGTATTTGTTGGTCTTCTCCTCAAATATCCCCAAAGAACCTTTTGCTGAAGCCCTATTTTATCACGTGTTCCTGATCCACTGCATTTTTCATTTGATATTGACACTTGTTGTAGAAGGCCACCAGAGCTGCGCAACACACCTCATTGAGTCATTGAATCAACTTGAGTCGTTGCTTCCTTATTTCGACCTCGTGACTCTTCTACAGCGGCATGCTACAAATGTTGCCATCTTTCATCTACATGTGCTTTTTCGTAAACAACCATCTTCGCGCCTCTGGATAAACTGATGGCACATGTCCGCCTGCATCGCTGCCCACATCCAAACATTGTTAGGAAGCCAGTGTAGTGAATTCTCACCTCATTCAGCTGCATGTTTGCCCTCGTTCTGCGAAGGGCGAAGGGCCAGCTAGCAGCTGTAAGGAGCTTGCCAGCGTGCGACGGCCAACTTCTCATAAAGACGACTCAATTCCGCAGCAACTGTACTCAGTGAGAAGTGCGGTAATGCTTTGATAGTTTGGTTTTGTGCGTTTTGGTGGCAGTTCTCATGCTCAAGGCCTAGAACGCCTCTTAACGTGCTGAAAGTAGTTGGTGGGCTCAGACAGCAGGTGCTGTTCACTCAACATGGAGTTGTCAACGGCAAGTAGCAGGAGCAACATCCTCAAAGACCCGTTGTTTGGCAATGTGGAGGCTTTAGTGTGCACTTGCTATCCTTTCTCTCGCATTTAATTATGCCATGAAGGAAAGTTGTGTTGCAGCGATTGAGGGCATGGATGCTTAACCTTGAAAAAGAATCACGCAGGGATTCCAAAAAGACTGCGCAATCCTTCACATCGCGGCAATAATTTTTGTGAAAAGGCTCAGAATCTCAAGACCTTTCGTGTCCAAACATTCATACAGAGTGCCGCCAGGCTTTCACAGCTGATCCCTTTGCCCCTTGACTGCGAAAGTCTTCACCTTGGCCATGATGCCCTGTGTTGGGATTGTTTGGATTTCTTCGTCAACGGTTTTCGCGGGCAATGTTCAGTTGCCACATTTGCCTCACGTTGATATATTTGTTTCGCCGATGAGTTGGTAACAAGAAAGGGCGAATCGTAGAATTGAATGGGGGGCAAGTCGGACCCGGTTTGAGGGTATGTGAACCCGAGACTCGTGGTAGAAGATTGTCCACGAGGTATGTTTTTTCTTGCCATAATTGTTCGGTTGTTCGTCTTTCAAAGTGAATGAAAGTCAAGGCCGAGTCCAACATTCAAAATTGGTCGGTTTTTAAGGCACAGACATGACTAATTTATGGTGGCTCTTCTTGTGATCGGTGGGCCTCACTCAGGGCGCCGATCCGAAAGCAGACCACGTACGACTCAGTCTTTCTGGCGGTCGAGTACATGCTGGAGCACTACCCCAATAGGCCATTTCTTGCTGAGGTTGCCCAGTCGACCATGATACCACACTTGTCAGATAGAAGTTGCATCAAGTTTCAATAATAACAAACATTCAAAAAATACTCTAGTAATTTGTTTTGCGAAGAACAGGTGTGCATCAATTCAATCAGTATTGCATAACTAGTACCCTCGGGTTTTTGATTTTCACACCTGTGTGTAGCAAAGGGTGCCTCCAATGAACCTAGGCATCGAAGATCATATGACCCTTGAAACACCCACTGCAAACCCCCACAAAAAGAATGTTAAGACGACGGCTGAGAGCTTCGTTGATTGCAAGGATCCATAGAAATCACAGAGGTGAGGACACTCTTGATTGGTCCTGTCAGTTGGAGGGACTATGGCACTGGGAGTTCCTTCATGGATGTGAGCATTGTGTTGGGTCCCAAAGGTTGCGAATCGCATGGAAGGTCAGGCTGTGGAACTATGCAAAAGATGTAAAGTCGATGTAATGAAACCAATTCTGAGAAGCGGACTCCAATCCAGGGCTCCAGGAGCATCTTCCAGAAATAGAAAGCAAAGTGGCAAGGTGGTGTTGGAGAACTGTCTCTAGACTTGTCCATCCCACACCACTTATGCTACGTTTCTTTTGAGCTCCACCCCGCGGGAGGCTCTACTACCTCACCGGACACTCCCTGGGCGGCGGCATCGCCAAGCTTGTGGCGCGGTGATGGGGCCGCTTTTAATGTGCCGCCATGGGTGGAGGTTGTTTGGGGCCTGGGGGGGAACAGGATCTTTGGCATAAAGAAAAGGAGCAAGGTGACACAAGAGGTTGTTCCTGCCAGGATCTTTGGATCTGCCAGGTGGAGGTTGTTTAGTCACTGCCCGGAATCGAAAAAGGCGCAGAGATCGCAAAAAGGAGCATGCTCACTGCCTCATCTTTGTTTCTATGGTCCAGCGTAGGCGTAGAATCAACCACCGGTCACCACGCCAGGAGTTGCAATTGAAGACGTGCCCTGGGAGCACGTGTGGACAGTCCTGCGGTTGGCGTGAGCGAGAATTGAATTGTCAGGGAACCGAACTTGCGTGTGCCTGGTGGGATTGATGGTGCTAGTGATGCTAAGATGTTCAAACCATTCATTCCCAGACACTCCATGGGACTACCATATATGTCGCCCCATTAACCCCCCTGGCACCACCCCTGGCCTGATCGGCATTTGTATGGCAGTCCCAGACTCGTCGTGTCTGGGATTTGCATCCAAATGTGAGCAAGCCAGGGGTCACATGGAGTTGGCTGGTGTGGCTCGTCCCATCCAGGGCTCCTGGATGTGCGGTTCGGGGCACCGGGCACCTCCTTCCTCCGTTCGTTCGGCACCAGAGGCTCTGTGACTCCTGGAGCGCGGACGAACCAACACTGCTCATGGTGAACCGGGGGGAACGGCTGGCGGGTCATCGGGGAAAACCAGTTCGGGCGTCTTTCGGCGTCTTCGGCGATCGGGCCACAGGGCCCTGCCGGCCAGGCCATGCCAATCATATGGCTCATATGCTAATATGGCATGGCTAATGTTTTCAGGTATGGCTCCTGAATTGGCGGAATTTGGTAGGATTTGAATTTGTTGGCTCAAGATGTCCTGCCTAAGATGTAGCTAGACCTCACACATTCTTTGGCATCGTGCTGACAGTTGAGCGCATTTCGCTGCGGGGCGCCTAGGAGAATCAAACCTTTGACGGTCGCCTTTGCGGCTCCAGGTATGGCATGCACGGGCGGGGTAGGGCTCAACGAATGGGATGAAGCGAGCTGAGTCAGCTGAGTTCTCACCTCAGGTCACATTGGTCACATGAGTTGGAAATCAAGGATCTGAAGGATTTGGGCCAAGATTTTGGTGGCGGAGGGATTCAAAGATTTGGATCCGAATGGGAGGGCTGGGACTTAGGATAGTAGCTTTGGAGCTCTTCAGATGCTGAAAGAAGGACAGAAGTCTGGTGTGTGGATTCTGGTCCTAAGTCAGCCTAGAATCTTGAATGTCAAGGAATAGGAGGAACTTTCTGGAACAGGTGCTTAAGGGCCAGGGCCCCCACAAAGTTTGGGTGGCCTTCATCCGTTTCTTCTGCCAGGTGTTGAGCATGCAGCACGGGTGCTCTTCCCATCAGGCTTCACCCGCACGGCCGCGCGAAATGACCTTGTGGTTCAGAGGGAAAGTGTTGTGTTTGTGTGTGTTTTTTGTTTTTGTGTGTGTGTGTGTGTTGTTTTAAGTGTTAATTGTTTTCAGAAGTTCATGACAGTGGAGATTGCCCAACTTCTGAGAAGTTGAGATAAGTTGAGACCATGTACTTACTTCTCCAGAAAGAAAAATGGACTCACGTGACTTCTGACGATGGTGCGACCAGCTGGGTCATCAGTCATCAGAGTCTCCCACCGAGGGACGGACGCAACGGATTCCGTCCTCCAACATGGTGTGTTTGTTCACCGAATGCTTATCCCTAGGGCTCCAGTCGTAGCTGCATTTCGAAGGTGGGACTGGGGTGGTTTCAGAGGGTCCAGATACCTTCTGAGGAGGTACTTGGAGCCCTAGGGTATGGAGTGTATCCAAGTAATTTTTGCAACAAAACTCGGTGTGGAATCTCCAATAGACGACGTCCCTGTGACCTCAGCAATTGCTCATGGTTTCTTCCGAAGTAACAGTATAGACACTATAGACCCTCCAAGTTAACCGTTGACCCTTTGTTACACAAATCTTTCATCTCCACTGTTCCGTCAAGCGGTAGCCACATTCGGCTCTTCGACTTGGATCGTTCGAGCCTCGGCTTTCTTCGGCTTCGACCACGCCCTTCGGGTCTCGAGACCACCGAGCTGGGCGAACGAGGCATCAGCGAGCTGGGCAACGAGTTGGCCACGCTGACGGTGGAACCCAACAACGACGTGATCTCGTGCCTCGGCGCGTGCCGCGTGGCGGATTGGTTCGAGCCGAGCCGAGCGGAGTCGAGCGGAGTTGGGCTCGGGTGAGGGGACGGAGGAGGACGGATCAGTGGTGAAGAAGGGGTGTTCCGGATGTGGTGATGCCTAAGGGAGTAGAGATGATTTCTGGGAAAAGCCCTGAGACATTCCACTTTTTTTGGGGGGGGGTGTTGTGTTTTGTGTTTTAGTGCCCAACCACCACACACCCTTTTCAGGTGCTTTCTCTCGAAGATCTTCCTTCACCGGATAACTTTGATCAATTTATTTGATCAAAGGTTCTGATGCAAAGCTTGTGAGACTCGTCGGAGAGATGGTCCAGACGGAACTGCCCATTTTGACAAGGCTGAGTGGAGCTTATCAGGTATAGACTTAGAGAAGTGTGCGCTCAAGTTAGTGCCGAAAGTGGATAGCTGGTTTGTGATCCCCTGTACCTCTTTTGCAAAGAACTTGTTAGGGTGGTGCTTTTCGCGACATCAAATTACAACGGTCTTCTTCAATTTCTTCCAGCCAGATTCCCCGAACCTGTTCCGGGACACCCCCCAGGCCTCCCCCCGGCCCTCAACCTCCTCAACCTCCTGGTGTGCCGAACGCCCCACGTCGCCGCTCCAGGAAGATCGATGTGCAGATTGGGAACACTCTCAATGCTCCCTGCGACGGCCGCGCCCGCACCTCACACCGGCCGGCGCAGCTACCTCTCCCAACAAAGCAACAGAAAAAGAGGTGGTCATAGAAGCGGCCACGAAGTGGTCATAGTGCATCTAGATCTTTATACAGCTTGGACATCCTTCCGTGGTCAGAACATACCTCAAAATAAACCAACTTCTCCGTCTGGAAATGTTTGGAATCCTTGGTGACGAACCCTGAACATACGTAAGACTTTCAAGGGTGAGACTCCGAGATTCCTTGCGCCCAGGCTTTGACGTGCTGGGGCTCCCAGTGATGCCTCGGCAGCTCCATCAGCCATTGACGGGATGATCTTCTAACTGAACCTTCAGGTCCAAAGTGTTTGGGATGACCAGAGAAGCGAATGTTCATAAGCCCTCACAACCAACCTGTTTTTTCCCAATATTTACCGAAAAAACGGTCTGTCTTGCTTTGCAAAGCCTGCAAAACCCCAATCTGCCGATGAAAGCATCTGAAAGCCCTTTCTGGGTCATGTTTTTTCAGAACTTTGAAGCTTGCCTGATCTTGGCCGAACCTCGCAATCGACTTAGGTCACAGCATCTACAGGACCTTATGGGGCATTTTTCAGAAGTGCCGGAGCCGAAATTCAGCTCGCGAGCCGAGCCGCTGTTCGTCGGGCGAGCTGGGGCCGGTGGCAGGCCTTGGAACCCTGTGGGCATTTGATACCCCAGCACGATGAATGGAATCCATCGACTCTGAAACAACCACGCAATGAAATGATGGATAAATCCGCCAGGTTCATGGAGCATTTGTGATTGGTACTTTGAGACATGCTCACCACATGCTTCGTGTCATCTCCAATGGAAGTCTAAATTCGCAAACCCCTCCCCAAAAACGCGTTGCGTGATCTCGGGCACGCGTTGCGTTGTGCGCGCGGCGATGCTAAAAAGTTTGCCATAAAGAGAATGTTTCTTCCTGATGCACTTGAGAAGGCGATGTTGCCTAGATGTTACACGGCTGTTGTGTGCTTTCACCGGTCTTTCGACCTCTTCAGCTGATCAACCCTTGCCAGGTTTTGATGAGGGTCATTCTTAGTGGTTGAACCATGGGGTTTCACCATGGTGAAACCCTGAAACCGAGGAGTCTTTTCATGTCCGGCTCCTGGACTCCTTGGCTCCCCAAGCAAGCTCCAAGCTATGCGACCGAAACACGAAAACACGGTGGAATCTGCCGAGGTGTGGCTCGATGACGCGCAGGGAGTTGAGGATCCCTTGCGGATGGTCACCTGAAGCACCGTGTTGAGAGGGTGAGTTCCGGCGCACCACCCGCGCCCATGGGGATCACGCAGGCAATACCCGCGGGAAGAAGCTGGTGTTTGCTTGCAAATCGGATTGCCGTGAACTTTTTCTGCAGAGAATGGGTCTGGAATATTGAGAGATGCAACTTGACAGATAAGACCATGCTCCTTCTGGTATTGGAAACGATGGCAAGCACAAGCACAAACGTTTGGCTACAGCTGTAACCATTCCTGCCTTGCATCATGGATGATTTGCTTTTGCTTTCACTGGTTTCTGTCGAAACCATCGAAACCTGAAGCTGGGAAACTTGGGAATCCTGGAGCTTCGGCGAGAAATGTCACATTGATTGTGGGCCTGAATATCCCAAAGCTGGATGGAGAAAAAAGAGATGCGTTTGAGTTGACAATCAAGAAATGTGTGAAAAGCCATTTCATTGAAATCATGTGCACATTGGGTGACTCTGTTTGTGTGTGTTGTTTCGTGCTCAACGCTCGCAGATACTGAACGATTGTCCTTTGTCATGGAATCAGAGTGCGATGTTGTTTGTACTTCAAAGAAGGCAATACATAGATTTCTATATGAGCCATGGTTCATATGCAGTTCATGTTGAATGCCAATCTGGGTGACATTGTTTCTTCTCAATTGCTTCGAATCCTGTCAAGTAGCGGGAGAAACACTGGCATAGAAGGTGTGTCGTGCCAGGACTTAAAATACATTGGGGTTTACTCTAGTGGCTCGACTCAGCGAATGCTATACTTGATTTACATGAATTTACTATATAGATTAAACCAATGGTTACCAATACAGTATATTATACTGATATATATATATGTGATTAACTTCGAGCCAATATATGTTGAAGCTTTATAACTAGGCCTTGCTTTGGCAAAAGATCACGTATCGTACCCGGAAGGTACGTACGGTTGGTGACGTTGACGGGGTCAGCATCTGTCCCTGCGGGACAGCGGCTACCTCTAGACAGCCACAGGTTTGGACAGCAGGTAACGGCATAACTTTGTTTGGACTGGGGTGGTGCAGAATGTACCTGTCATGGGGCCCAAGACTTTCTTGTTCTGCCCCTAGGATCGTAGACTTCAACCCATGCAGGTTAACCTTTTATTTTACTGGCCTTTGAGCTATGACAACTAAGCCCTTGAGCATGCATCAAGCTGTGTTCGCTTTGGCAACGGCTGGGCAACGCAGACAGATCGTGTTCAGCCATTTTTCCACTCAGCGTAGACCAGTTTGGGAGAACAGCAAGCGTTCGGGTTCAAGAGAGAAGATATTCTCCAGATAGCCACAGCAGTTTGCGTCGATTCCTCCGGTCCGGACCCCGTTCGCGAGAGAACCCACACCAGTGCGACCGCCGAAAGAATGCAGCAGCACTGATAGACCCGGAAAATCCATAGTGTTGACCATCCAATCGCCACCAGCAACTGGGTACTGGGTAGTACTGGCAGCAACGCCTGCCCATTTTTCCGCTGCCATGGGTGCGGATCCATGGTGCCTTCCGTTGTCAGATCCTTGGCATGTTTAAGACTGGCGGGATCCAGTCTCCACCGCGGCCGAGCCTCTCATGGCAGGTTCATGCAGTTTCGGATGCCCAAACCTCCAATCTCCGATTCTTCCCACGGTAGTCACCGAAAAGACGTGCAAAGCTGTTGAAGTGCTTAATGTTTAGAGAAGATTCAAGAAACATGACATGGTGACGAACCAAATATATTGGTTCACGGTTGTACAATATATTGAGCCAATAGCTACTAGAAATGTCAAGCTGAATAGTAATGAATAGAATACAATTGTGTTTTATTTTCCTGTTGCCTCCCCTTTTTTGTTCCAGATGTTCATGAGGTTTGCTTTTTGGGGTTTCAACTAATCCCGTCCCCCTAATAATAAACACGGCCCCCCCCCCCATTAAAAAAACCTCGGTCGCATTTTTTCTAATAGGGGGTCCCTGAAATCGGGGGGGGGGGGCAAAATAGTGTCACTTGGAAAGAGTTTCAAAACCAAAAAGTAATCCAGGAAAATTTTATATAAAATCCTTTATTAAACTCGTATCAAAAATGCAAAAAACCGCCAGATCGAAGGGTCTTCCTTTTCCCCTACAAAAACCTTCATTAGAATAGTGATTCTTCAGTAGACTAACAGCTAAAGCTTTCGAAAGGTGATGTCGCTGTGCCATGCGGTGTTGCATGACCTCGGTGGCAAGTGCGTTTGCGTGAGTCCGTGCCATTGAGGGAAGGAAAGCCTGCTGGTGTAAGCGCGGCGTGTCATGGTGGAGTTTTGGGGAACCTAATAAAAAAAACTACCCCCAAAATCGACCATGTTGGTAGTTTAGTAGCGGCTTGAAAGGGCGGCAATTTAAAACCAAATGTAAACCGAATTTAGGGGTTCGGACATGACTTTTTTTTAATTGGGGTCCGTTTTTAAATAGGTACTCGGGATTATTTCTTCATCAGGACATAATGAGAGCTAGCTGTTCTTTGCCAGGACAAGGACAAGCCCTGCAGCTGCCGCGAGGTGGTGGGCCTCGCTCCACAGCTGCAGCCTCTCATGGCAACCTGGCCTCTCACGTGGCAACTCGATGGGTCGGTCAACGAGTCGATCGACGGTGACCGAGTCGATCGAGTCGAAGTCGAGGTCACAGGCAGGCGAGAATAGGTTCTATGATGGTTTTAGGGCATCGAATGGCATCGAATGATGAACTGCTCCCAACGAACTTCTCCCGGAGAACCGGAGAACACGAAGACTTCTCCCGGACGAAATGAAGACGTTGCCCATTCCGTTCGACGTTCTCGACCGAGGGATATCGATATTTGGAATTGAGACCACCGGGCTATGAGATGCTCGGACGAATCCAGCGCAGGATGGGACCCGCGGTGCGTTGAATGGGCCCGGCTCACCGTCCGTCGCAGATGGGACCCGGGATCAGAATATGGTAGAGTTTAGTTCATGTGGAATTCCTTTTGGGATTTGAATATTCAGAATTGCCACTAAACATGGCTCAGATGTCAAATGGTGCAGAGTTTAGCAATATGGAACATTCGGGAATGATCTTTGACCCGTTTCGGACTGAACAGCCAAGCATTCCTTCCAAGCATGCCGTCTAAGGGTCTAAGGGCATGCCTTTTTGGCTGCCTGAGTCCTCCCATCGGCTTTTCATTCGGCGTCTCGGAAGAATCCACTCGGTCGACCGTGGGGTTCAGATAGGCGTCCACTCGAAGACCAGAAGTTCTGCACCCCTTGGCCTTTCGATCCAATGAACTCATGAGCGCTCATGAGTCAGAGGTCATCCCTCTATCCCAGACACGACCTGTCTGGGACTGGCATAGGACTGCCGAGAAACGGCCAAAAGTGCTTGACTGGGGGTCAATGATAGGTCTATTCCAGTCCCATTAGTCGTGTCTGGGTATCAGTCTAGAGACTCGAGTCATGGTGGGACTGCTTTGACTGGACCTGTCGGGGAGTGGATGGCCCGGCCGGAAGGCCACGGTTTGGAAGAACGAAGGTGATGTGGGAGACCACACGGCCCAGGCTACCCCAGCCCTAGGCCCCTAGGGGAAGTAGTTGGAGCCCTAGGGGAAGTGATTTTCGAAGTGTGTCGCCGTCCGTTGGGCCACGAGGAACAGCTCCGTCCTGAGAGAGTACTACCAATACAGCACGACACAGAAGAGGAGACGAGAAGGGAGGGGGATGAGAGAAATGATTTTTCTGAGTGGTGATTTGAAAGAGTTTTATCTATCCCCAATGCACTAAGCAGTATGGGGTAGTCCATTGGACACCCATTGGATGCGCTAGGTGTGTTTCTTCCTTTCTTTGTTGTTTGTGCTCGCTCGAGGAGGCTGGTGGATTGTAGACACGCCATCAAAGTCTTCGTGGAGATCAATCCTCACGAGATCAAATCGATCGATGATGAGAAAGAAGAGCTTCTGGACGGTCACAAATTGGTAGATGTGTAATTAGGCAGCTGGCAATGTTATTGTGTTTTACATGTCTTTTACTCTATGTTTTGCTTTTACGCTCACAAATACGCCCAGAAATAGAGGAATAACCTCCCTTTCAACCCTATATAAAGAGATTTTATGGTCGGATTCCAGGGGAAAAAACTAAAACACATCCACACATCCCGATCCGTATGGACGATGGACGGACAACACATTGAGGTTCAAAGTATTGATGGTGCTCAAGTTCTGGTGGATCGATCCTTTTCTCAAGAACCTTGGCCAAGGCGCAGGCAGATCGAGACGATCCACTTGTTCACTTCTTCTTTTTGAGACATGTTTGGTCCTTGTGCCACGGTTTCACCAAGGAATCTCGAGTGCACTGTATACATGGAGGAGAGGGGAGAGATCGTTAAGATTACTGGACTGATCTCAAAGCTATCGGAGACTGGAGATCTCGAGTTGCTGTGCCCTTTGATTCGAACTTGCTCAGCTTTGGGGGGGGGCCGAGAGGCCAGGAGAGCTGCAGACAGGCTGCTCCAGATCAAACCGTCTGAGGCCACCCGAGCGGGCGCCAACGACCAGCCACATCGGTCTCTGCCCACGATGGGCTGGTCATCATGAGAGGTTGATAGGCACCCTTTGTTGGGTCCTTTATTGGGGAAACGCCAAAGAAAGACCTCGCCAAAGAAACGCTCCTTCCTCGCGAAAGAAGTCGACGTCGAAGGGAGTCGTGCGAGCTGAAAGTCGGGTTCAATTCAGGTACGTTCGGTCGGGTACGTGAGAGGTTGTTGTAAGTTGCGGAGGGTCTCACTACGGGTCAAACGTGCCCAAGTCGACACGGGTCGTCAACCATGGTCAACCCATGGGACCTTGTCCGGGAGTGAATCATGAAAGACCGCACAATGTCCTGTCACCCGTTTTTCGACCGGCAAGACATGTGTTTTGTTTTTATGTTTTTCGGATGTTTTGCATCCGGTTGGTTTGACTCCAATTTGGAAGCAACGCCATTTGGCCCGTCCGGATGTTTGGAAAGAGATGGAAAGACACTACTTTCCAGGTGGTTTTTCTAAGAAAACAGCAGGAACATAGGCTTCAACCAAAGGACTCTTCACGCTGCCACATGCACAGTGCACAAGCAGCAAAACAAGAACATGCGTTAAAAGACCAGGCCCTGCAATTCAATTGAACACCGTTTTCGGTCATCTTGATGATGTCCTCTCTGTCTATCGACCGACCGAAACGGAACCGACCGTGGAACGGACCGGGATCCACGCCTCCGCCGTCGCGGCACTGAGGTGACAATGGCGACGCAGCCCACACCCGAAGCATCAAAAGAAGTGGCTTGGTTGGTGGGAAAAAGGTCCGTCTGGCGGGGAATACCTGTCGGGTGAGAGTATTGGGTAAGCTCGGATTGAAGCAGGACTGCCAGCATCAAATCAGATAAGAACATCTCGGCTTCCAGATGTAGTGGAAGTCCTCAACCTCCCTCCGCGATGATAGTTGGCACATCAGCCTGGAATAACCATCCTGAAGCCAGTGTTGACCTGTGCTCACACGTGAAACCATCAACGGTTCCCACGTCCAAATGTTCCAGGATGCAGGTGAATGCCGGTGCAGAGACGGCCGTGTCTTCGGAAGTAGTCTACGGCCTGACCGAACTTGCGAAGTGGAATCTGTTTGTTCACGTGTCGTTTTCGGGACGCCTGTGGCCAAAAAAGGAGACTGCAAAAGTGGCCGCCTGTGGCCCGAGGTGAGTACATTCGAAAAACGATCCAGGAGATTGATTGGAGCAAGCACTTTTTCCCCGTCCACACCTTTGCCAACATTCAAGGAGTGATTCGTCCGGCCGCTAGGTTCACTGGTAACGTGTGTCAGACTGTGTTTGTGTGTCAGTTCTCGATCCCACGAATGAGATGGGCGCCGGGCGCCGGGCACCTTCCTTTTTTCTCCACCTGCCAGGTGAGGGTTGTTAGCAATATAGCCCCCGGTTTAGGGAGCAGAGCATAATGCCATGGTGGGGGATCACTTGAAGTAAAGTGCGTAAAGGACTGCAAGCCAAGGCGCGACTGGAGAACCCTGATCATTGAATCGATTCTGGTGACGTCGTCCTCGTGCCGCAGGGTCCAATGCTGTATCAACCCTACTTTAGGGCTCCAACTGACTCCTGAGAAGATGGTTGGGCCGGGTGGGTTTGGGGGTCTAAATTAACCACCTTCTGAGGATATGTTTGGAGCCCTAGGGCAATTCATGTCAACCATTTGGCTCCTTTCTTTCGCCACGGTTCCTTCAAGCCTCATCACCCACTTGGGTGAAGTCCAAGCTGAGAATGATCATGACCTGGGAATATGTCAGCTTGTAAGAATTTTATAGCATTAAAACATCGGTTTCAACTTCCAACTTCCAACAACTCTCCATCAACTGACCCAAAAAACTTTCAGGCAAGTCATTTCCCTTCCTCATGTTCCTATGTCTCTACCAACCTACCAGCACCTTCCAAAGGGTCACCTGGCTGGAAGCCCCCACACTTGTGAAGGTCGTAGTTTTTTGATGTCTTTGCCACAAGACGATGACCCGGACGACAGGAGAGTGTACGGATCACTGCCAGCCCGTCTACGAGGTGGTCTGGATGGACGAACGGGGAACCTTTGCTCCTTTCACCGAACGAGCGAGCCGAGGAGCGATGCATGGAGCGGGAGCGATGAGCGATGCAGGGAGCGATGGAAGATCTGATAAAAACATGAGAAACCAACTGCTCATTGCAAAGAGATTCGACGACTTTTTCTTGGAAAACAAGTGTTTCTTTCAAAGTCAGACACTGGCAACCAGCAGACTGACGCAGTCAGCTGCATTCTTCGAGACTCGAATGGTTTCGAGTCTCGAAGCTGTGTGGACGATCCGGCGAGTTTTGCCGGTTCGGTGCGTCGTGGGGTGACGTGTCTTGCGTGTGGTTTCGTTGTTTTATAGATTCTGAAAGCGACCAGTCTATATACCTATCCTATCAGTGTACCCACCTAGAAGGCGGTCATGTTTTCGCCGAGCTGAGAAAGGAGAAAGCTGAGGCAGGCTGCCTACGTGTTTCTGCTCGTCACGGTGTCACACGGCCCAAACGACGCATGTCGTTCATGTCGCATGAGGTCTCATATCGCAAGAAGATCGAGGCAAGCTTTTCGGAACACTTGGAGTTGCACCACTTTCCCTTGGACCGCCAACTCTGCCGTATCAAGCTCATTGCTGAGAGTCCCATTGAGGACTGAGTTTTGATGTGTTTGGTTTCCATGTTCTCACGTGAGAGAAACAACAATACGCATCTCGGATATTGGTTACCACTATCAGTCTCATCGTTGTCCACGAGGTTCATACGCCAGCTGCGTGCTTGATGATGTGTGAAGCAAAACGACTTGCACGACACACGCGACACACGCAGCTGTCACTTGGGCCCATCACCTTGGCATGCACCTTGTCCCTGCACTCAAAGGCTTTTGGACACTGGCTGAATTTCCGATTCTCTCTTTGACTAGAAGCTGCCGTGCTAGTTGATCCAAGTGGTACATTCCAGCAACGTAAATCTATTGCATGGGTATATAGAAAGACCATGAAAGAACCTGCAACAATCCAAAGTCCTAGATTCTCCAATCAAGTCTCGTCCTGAAAACTCCTGCTTTGGATCACATCTGCAAACACCACGGTTTTTTCCCAACACATTTGCCCAGTGGACTGTTTGCATTTCTGCCCACATCACACATGCATATTTTCCCCACAACATCCACTCAAACGCACGCTCATCACTCCAATCACATCCAATCACCCTGCCACAGTGAAGCACGCCACTGCCATCGCCTGCCTGACGCACTCCAACCTTCCGGCTAGGAGTTCCAGTTTGTGATTCGCAAGAAAGACAAGCCTCATCATCCCTCTCGATGTATTGGGACCTTTGAGGTCGCCAAGGACGCCCAGCTCTCCGCCGTGGCCACCGGTCACCCCGGTCGACCACAGGTCGACCGACACGGGTGGAACCCCAAAAGCGAACGCAACATCAAGCTTAAGAGGGTCACATCAGATGTGTGTTTTTTTTCTTTTGAGTTGTTTGACCCTTTTTAATTTGCTACGTTTGAACGGTTTCGATGAGTCTGTTATTAAGGGTGAAGAAATGTTGATTCCGATCTATGATTGTTCATCAAATTATTCAAAGCACCAAAACAATCTTGAGGAAGCAGATCCGAGGCATCTTGAGGAAACAGGTTATATGTTGGGTCTGTCCAAGTCAACGTGTAACAGTCAGTAAACAAGCAAATCACTAGTTTAGAGATGGAACGGCCATCATCATCCACTGTTACTGCTAGACTCGGATGGACCCAATGTATATGTTATCGCTGGATGTTCTAAGTGCATGCCACAGGGGGCGCCAAACAGCTCACCGGCCCAGGACAAAAGCGGTGAGAAGATTCCTGCCATTGCCTATGTTCGCTATTGCGACCATGAGTGTCCGTTTCCAAAGCAAAGATCTATGGTGAACGTGCTTTTTCATCTGGACCGAAAGGGTGACTATTACTTCAACAACATCTTGATTCTGGTCTTCCTAGTGCCTCCGCAGCAACTGGACACCAAAAAAGCTGCACACACACACACACACACTAGCCACAACTGTCCTCTTAGGGTCATCCCAGCAGAACGCCAAAGCAGAATGAGCTGATTGGACCGTAGAGGGTGACCCAATATGGGAGCATATGGGAGCTCACTGAATATCTGTAGATTTGTGCGGTCAGGTTGCTCATGTTTGCCTTCTTCACACTCCCAGACCTCCCAGTACCGTTCTCAAACGGAAGCATCGCCGGTTGCACCTGCTGGAGTCATGTGTAGCCCCAAGCAGAGAGAAGTTGTGTATGTATACAATTCTTGTTTGAAGTGAATAGAATGTATCCAATACAGACAGACGTTTCGAGTGATATTACTTTTGTTCTCCATTTGAAGTGAAAATTGTTGGTTCATGGCCTCCATCGAAACTCTCTTGCGAATTTAGGTGAACGTGATGGGTTGTGGTGCTTTTTCAATTCCACTGGATTCAGTTGGTGATCGCTTAAGCTTAGCAACTTGGGCGCAGCAAACGAGCGCACCGTCAGAGAAACAGGAAGCGGACCGAATCAGGTCGACCGAAGCGGTGACCATTCGTGATCTAGAAACATCTAAAAACCGAGTCAGAGATCATCAGAGATCCATAGATGAGGTAGCTGCTCAGACTCCCCGGAGTAACCCAATATGGCTTATTGATGCAAAAGAGCTTGGCTCGGTCGTCACTCGGGAGTCGTCGAGTTGTCGAACAGCGATAAGGACGAGTCAACAGGACCCTGTCGAGTAGACCGGTGGTCTGGTCTAGAACATGGCCGACCCTTGAAAATGTTCCACGCGTTGCTAGGATTTGATCTTAACTCACCAAGTAATTTCGATTGTACGTGGTGGAAATGCGGATTTTCTTCCGATCAGCCGATCAGCCACTCAGCCACTCAAGATCCTGAGTGGCTGACAGGAAGAAAAGCCTGAGTGAGTGAGTGGCTGACAGAAGAAAAGCCTCAGGAAGAAAGTCTGAGTGGCTGAGTGGATGACAGGACGAAAAGCCTAAGTGGGCGAGTGGCTGACAGGAAGAAAAGTCTGAGTGGCTGAGTGGCTGACAGGAAGAAAAGTCTGAGTGGCTGAGTCGCTGACAGGAAAAAAAGTCTGAGTGGCTCAGTGCCTGACAGGAAGAAAGTCCCGAGCGGCCGAGCGGTGGAGTGGCTGGTGTGGAGTAGTCATGATATATAAAGTAGTATTAGTAGCACTACTGCTACTACTACTACTACTACTACTACTACTACTTCTATTTCTACTACCACCACTACCACTGCCACTGCCACTACCACTACCACTACCACTACCACTACGACGACTACTACTACTACTACTACTACTACTACGACTACGACTACCACTACCACTACCACTACGACACCACGACGACGACGACTACTACCACTACGACTACCGCTACCACTACCACTACTACGCCTACCCCTACTCCTACTCCTACTCCTAGCACTACTACTACTACTACCACCACCACCACTACTACTACCACTACTACCACCACCACCACTACCACTACCATTGCCACTACCACCGCCACCACCACGACTACTACTACTACTACTACTACCCCTACTACTACTACCACCACTACGACGACGACTACTACTACTACTACTACCACTACCACTACCACTACCACTACGACTACTACCACCACCACTACCACTACTACTGCTACTTCTACTACCAGAACTACTACCACTACACTACCACCACCACCACCACTACCACTACTACTACTACCACTACCACTACCACTACCACTACGACTACTACTACTACTACTACTACTACTACTACTACTACGGCGACGACGACGACGACGACGACGACGACGACGACGCCTGCTGCTGCTGCTGCTGCTGCTGCTGCTGCTGCTGCTGCTTTGACTACGGCTACTACGACTACTAGTACTACTACTGCTACTGCTACTGCCACCTTCAAGAAAGGTCCCATGACCTCGAAAACGCCAAATGAATTGATCAAGCCCGCAGGTTGTGCTTGCAACAGGCGCACCCCACGGGAACGATCAAATCCTGGAAATTCCAAAACCTTAATAAACACTCAGACCGGTCCTTGCCGCTGACGACGACGACTACCTCACGGTGCCAGTGCCAGTGCCAGCCACTCATCCACTCAGGCTGACGACGACGATGACGACTAGTACTACTACCGTTGCGACTACAAAGACGACGAGTGCTACCACCATTACTACTTCTACTACACTACTCCGCACCAGCCACTCAGCCACTCATGCTTTTCTTCCTGTCAGCCACTCAGCCACCAGCACCTCAGACAGTTCTTCCTGTCAGCCACTAAGGTTTTTCTCCCTGTCACTCAGGATTTTGAGTGGCTGAGTGGCCGCTCAGGATCGAGTGGCTGAGTGGCCGCTGTGAACAGTGATTCGGATTGTACATACCCTCTTTCTTACTAAGCAAAGCCAATCCTTCACGATATCCAGTTCATCACTTCATTGCATCCAGCTCAAGGCTAAGCTGAAAATATGAATCACAGTGCTCAGCTGTTTCAACACTCGGCTGACTCACTACAAAAACAAGACTGTGAGACGAAGACCAACAGCAGAGCACAACCACCACCACCACCACCACCACCACGTGATCAGGTTAGAACAACAGCTGGCCAAGCGCAAGACAAATTCTATCCATCCAGCTAGCTCAACACTGACCCAGCACCTAGCCTGTTCAAGCTAGTATGTCTCATCTCAACGCTCATTGCTACGGTCATTCACTGCTCAACTAGCTCGATACTCAGCTGGCTTGAAATTCAGCCGTTTTTTACCATTCTTCACACATTTTCCAGCTAAAGTGTTGCTTGGCTGGTGCATGAATATTTGGACTGACGGGTTTCATGCGGGGAAACAACTTGGAATCTTGTCCACCGACCGACCCCCTGCTCCAGCAAAAAGCCGCCCTCACTTTGTGATGTTTGTTTGTTCTTGTGATATGTTGAGATCACAAAGTGAAGGAGGCCCGGGTGCTGTTAGAGGATTTTCCTACGACAGCTCACTTTTGCTGATTTTTTGTTTTCAGAACCTATCACAAACTGATCAATTGAGTGCACTAATATGGTTAAACTGTATTAAACATTGATGCGTGGCTCGTCTCACTTGATGTTGACAGGTGAGTACATGTTTTTTGGCCGTGCTCTCCTACCGCTACATCATCAATGAGATCTTGCCCCGCAAGGAATATTTGACGGCGGCGGATTGGTACATCATGTTTGCATGTATGTGACTTGCTGGCGACAAACAACTAGACCGTTTTATGTTGTTTTTTTGGAATGTATTTATATATATATATAATATCACGGTTTTTGCATGTTTTTGCGTTTGTTTGATTTTGTTTGTATACGTTTTTTGCATATATTATATGTCACTTTGGCGTTCCAACCAGACCTTTCCAACAGAGGTTGAAGGACCCTATAGAATATCCCAGTAGGATCCTATAATGTCACCCAACCTCTTTCATCCTCCGTTTTTCTGTTGGAATAACATCACAGGCAGCGGTTTTTCGCCGTTTGTATATGCTGAGTGCATTGACGTCGGACTTTCTGCAACATCTGAGTGTATTGACGTCAGTTCACTGGGCCATTGGGCCATGTTCCTATCTCTTCAGTCTGGATCAAGGGAGATCTAACTTTTAGCCAACAAAAAATTGACATCCATTGCAAAGTGATGCAAGACGGTGGTGTTTGATATGCTTTGCTCCGGTGCGACTCAGGTTTTTGATCCTTATTTGTTTGCAAACCATGGCCTTTGCAGTTTGGAGTCGCGCAGGTGAAGACGAACAGCAGCTTCGACGTGTCGAAGGTTTTTTTGGACGCTTAAAATCTTGGTTGTTTTCCAAGAAAACATTGGAAAAAGAAATGGCAGTTTTCATATGATCTCATACTTCAATAATGTGTCCGTAAGGCAGCACTGCATCAGATATCCGTGGGATTTGAATACATTGGAGTTCTATGACTACGCCATAGGCATCTTCATGTTCAGCTGCTGGGCCACTTGGATGGCAAAAAACATTCACAAGTGGAAAACAAAACATGTCGGGGATGTTTTAAGATCTTTTAAGGGTCAATAGCCTTTGCGTGCTAGCTTACCAGCGCTTTTTGAGTCTGGCAAAAAAACTTGGCCAAATGTTTAGTTTGGTAAATATGGCATTTGGGATGAGATTGGATTCTGGAATCCTCTTGCCTCCATCACAGAGCATGGAAAAACCAACCTCCAAAACATCCAATGTCTGTCGGAGATGCACCGCACTGCTGAAGAGCAGATGAGAATGAGCTCGAGGAGCTTCCCGGATTTGTTGGGGGACCTGATTGGTCCTGTTGCTGATAGACTGAATCTAGGGGCAAGTGAGAGGTTGAAGTAAACAAATCGTTTCAGAATAGAGTTCGCCAGCCCCAAGCCCCCAAAAAGTTAGCTGACCTCAAGTGGTCAGGTACGGTCAATGGTTACCGGAACCAAAGGTTCTGCTGACCTGTGAAGATGTCGGTCAATGAAGATCCCAAGGATGGTCGTTTTGTTACACCGACATGTGTGATTTCTTCAGCTGGTTGACTCGTCGTGAGCAATTGACTCGCTGGGTGGGATTTGGCATGGTTTTCACCTAGAAATCACTGGTTTAGACATCACTGACTTGGATCCGAACATGTTTGGACGTGTATCGATTCCTTACGTCAGACCGGTCGCCTCGGCTTCGGCCGAATCGAACATCGGTCGGACACTGGTCGGGCCGGTCGACCGGGTCGGACTGCTCAGGTCGCAGCCAACTTATTTCTTTGGTGTTTGTGGAAGCTTTGGAAGAGACAGAATTGGTCCTCCGTCTATTTGGAGAATGAAGAGCCCTGGGCTCCGATCCAGGACAGGGCTGGCTTTGTTTGAGGCTTCTTTCTCTTTGTAGGTGGCACGCCGCCTTCATAACAAAGAGAGAATGGAACGGGGGAGAAAAGCCCGGCGGTATGATTTCAGATTGAAGACACCTGTTTGTGGGCAGGTCACTTGCTATTGACCACTACATGTGCTGACCGCATGGTTGCGACATGTTGTGACTGTGACATGCCTTCCCACAACTCTACCAGCTCTTGCAGCAAAAAGGTTTCCGAACGACACTGACACGTGTCAGGAATGTGAAGCATGTGGACTCCAATTTCTCAGCTCACAATGTGAACATCAGAAGCACGACAGAATCAACTGCTCGAGCGCCAGCCCCAGTGGGATACTGTGTTGGTCACCGTGGTGTGCTGGGAGTCCTTCAATGGAGTGAATTTTTTGAAGACCTTCAACTAAAGCTTGAAGATGTAGGCTAAACACTGACCAAGCCTTTAACAACCCTTTGAGAGATACATGCTTGCCCTATGTTCAGTCTGCCGCCCAAAACGATACTTGAGCAATCTCGAAAATAGTCAACCATGACTTCCTTTTGCCCCAATTCTTCATATTCAGCAACCACTAAAGTAGTTTTCAAAGCCACCCACAACCACGAACAACCACATCAACAACCACATCAACAACCACAAAAAGGCACTTGACTTGACATCATCCAATCCAGGAACCGCTCCGAAGCCTTCAACCCTTCCTTCGCCACGTCTTGACGTCCTTCTCCAGGCTGTGGGAGCTATGTGAAGAGAAGGTATCTAACGCCTGAGGAGCATCCGGAGCCCTTGGTGCCTCAAGAACCACTTCCTCCTTGTTCCTGAAGGGAAGTGGGAAGGTCCAAGTCCAACGCCTGAAGGGTGGAAGGAGAAGGGAACTGGGACGAAGCAATCCGAGATAGCCCTTGGTGCCTGAGGAGGCACTTCCTTTAGGTCCAAGTCTGCAATGATCAGACCTTTTTAAGGACCTTGATGCCATTCAAAGTTTCATGCGAAAAACATAGAATCAAAAGACCGGATGACCCTACATGGCCCTACATTTGAAGCTTTTGTGTTTATAACAAGTGAAACCACTGGGGGCAAAAGTGGAAGGAAAAGGAATGGTAATGGTAGCGGATGTGTGTGTGTGTGTAACCCTTGGAATCAAAGGGAACCTTTAGGTTTGGAACAGGGGGTAGCGGCAGATCATTTGGGATCGCTACCAACGAAGGCGCCCACTTGATCTGGTGATATCGGAGTTGGCCCCTCCGACGTACCTGCAAATTTTCGTATGGCATGAGGCTAAGCCCAGAACCTCAAAAGACATGTTGCTGCAGTCACGCACGGAACGCCGTCACTCTGTCGGATCGGTTTCGCCTTACGAGGTTGGCCCCTTCTCCGTTTGAGGACCCCAAGGCACCTGTGGTTCTTATTCGTATTCTTAGGAAATGGAACCCTAGGCCGGCGTGTGGCACCGCATGCACATCAGTACGCATTTCTATAAGTGTGTTTGGCTTCGTGCCAACCCGGGATGAGCCCGTAGAGTGCCTCCCGTGGACCCGTCGAACGGGGGTTTGTCGTTATCTCCCCTGCCCGGAGATGTAAGTGTCCGGAGCGGACAGCAGATGGCTTACGCCACAAGAAGTGGGATGTTTGTCTCATTTTGGAATTCCAAGTTGGCTCACGCCTTTGCGTGACCGCAGCGGTCCAAGCTGGCTTAACGCCTCAACGTGGTCAGAGCGACCGAAGTACTTTTGAGGTTCATTGGAACCTGTGGCGAACTTAGCCCCCCTTCTCCCCCTTCGCTCCCCCTTTCTTTCTTTGCTTTCTGGCGCTTTCCTGAATGGAATACTCAGGATCTCCCCTTTCTTTCTTTGGTGTGTCCCTGGACGATTGTTCGTAGCTGGGAACACCTTCCTTTCTCTCCTCTCCCTTTCTCTCCCTCTCTCTTTCTTTCCTTCTTTTTTCCTCTCTTCACCTTCTTCCTTGGGCGTCCCTGGATGCTTTCGTCATAGCTGGGAGCCCTTCCTTTTTGGTGTGTCCTTGGACGCTTGTGCCGTAGCTGGGAACACCTTTGCTTCCTTCTCTCCCTCCTTCTCTTTTCCTCCTCCCCCCCCTCCCTCTTTCCTCGCGCGTGGCGCATTTACAAGCAAACTAGGCTTCTGCAACGTCTCGTCCTTTTCATTTTCATCTGTCCCTTTTGCGTGCACATGTGCCTTGCCTCCTTTCCGGGCAGGATGGAGGCCACACATGCCTCCCTTCGGGGAGGCGTGTGTGTGTAACCCTTGGAATCAAAGGGAATCTTTAGGTTTGGAACAGGGGGTAGCGGCAGATCATTTGGGATCGCTA
>CAXAMN010023774.1:0-15380 GCA_963970005.1 Durusdinium trenchii
GGCTTCTTGCCGCGGCCCAAAATCTCCACCTCATCGCCCTTCTTCACAATACCCTGCTCAACTCGGCCAGTGCACACAGTTCCTCGACCAGAGATGGAGAACACGTCCTCCACAGCCAAGAGGAAAGGCTTGTCAGTGTCACGCTCTGGCGTTGGGATGTAGTCATCCACAGTCTCCATCAGCTCCAAGATCTTGTCGACCCACTTGTCATCACCTCACGGGCCATCGGCACAGGATCTTGCTCGCTGTCCCTTGTTTCCGACACAAACAGAGTCTGGAACGGGAAATGAATGAGATGAAAGGAAGGTGCTTCTGCAAAATGTTTGGACTTCATTCAGCAGAGGTGCCTTTCTTGGTTCCTGGGTTGCTCTTCATGGCTTCCAGGGCCTGCAAGGCAGATCCTGCGCACGGCAGCAGTGATGCAACATTATCTGATTTGTTCATGCAAGCGAACAGTTCATGGAACCTTGCAAGATGATTCTTCTCCTACAGAGGTGGTTGTCCACGTTCATGTTGCTTTGTTGGAGCATACGAATGCACATCTCTCGTCTTGTTCACAGTGCGAACGCCGTGACTGAAAGTCCTTGCACGAACGGAGTGTCGTCACCAGGGAAGCCATACTGGCTCAACCTGAGTAAAGCAATGCCACCAAGTTTCAGTTTCTATCCACTCATCTTCTCTCAAATCATTCATCTGCACAACAGAGAAGCTCAATTCAAAAGTCTTTGATCGCCTTTCAGCAGCTTGGCGTCCAAAAAGAGAGATGTTTAAGATGTTTAAGTGTGAGTTCTTGTTTTAAGATTTAGCCTCCGCATCTTCGGTCAACAGTTTGGTGAACGAAGTGGTAGCTGAAGCCATGTTTCACCGTCTCCTTCCGCTCTTCTAGTCCTGGCATCGCTACTAGGAGCAAGGACACTACTAGGGGCTAATCTCCTAAGTTCCCGGACATCTCACGGGTTTCCAGCTCGACCAGCTCTAACAGCTCCTCATCATCCATCATGTCCACCTGGGCGCCACGTGCGGCCGGCCCAAACGTCCCCGGTAAAACCACCTCCATCGTCCCAAACGTCCTGTTTGCGTCCGACTGGGGCCGATGTCTTGAAAAAACAATGAAAAACACTGGTGGTTGATCCATGATCTTTCATGATGAAATGGCAAAGAAATGGCAATGTCTTTCTTTCATGATCTTTCATATGCTTTCATGGTTTAGAAATTGAGCTCATAAAGGCCGGATCTTGTTTCATGAGCAAATCCACCTTTTGCTCAAGCATCTCTGAGCTTCATCAACTCGAGCTCTACTCGACTGTCAAGATCTTGAAGCAGCTCTTCTTAAGGTACCGGCGTTTGAGGTAGGTTCAGCGAAGTTTTACAACTTGGTATCAAAATGTATCAAATGTGAAGAAATGCCATTCTCTCTCTGCCACATCAAGAAGAGCTTAGATGGGTCAATTCAATCAAGATGCTTAATAAACAAAGCTGCTGTAATTTGAACATCGCCTTATAATCACCTTTAATCACCTGTTTTCCCCCGAAGCCTGAACGCCGCGTGAACGCCCAGGACTTCGCCTTGTTCATGAAGCAAACCAGCTTGGGCACGCCCACCTGCACCAGTCGGCGGAGCGCGGTCCAGACGCCGAGGTCCGGCGGCGGAGCGCGGCGGAGCGCGGCGGAGCGCGGCGTCCGGCACCTGCTTCGAGAGGAGAATGTGCTCGCGCGTCTGGGCCATGGGTCCATCTGGGGAGGAAATCACCAGAATTCCTCCATCCATTTGGCATGCTCCTCCAGCAAGCGCGAAGGGTTGGGGGAGTGGGGCAGGTTCTTCTCAAGACAGGGTTTTTTGCCGTGGAAGCTCAACAGAGCAGATGTGGCATGCAATCTGTTTGGTTCACAAGTCATATAACAAGTTCACATCATCTACCCAAAGTAGATCTTTCCTCCCCAATGGACAGAAACGTCTGCCCCTTCTTGGTGTTTTTGTTCATCGGTGCTGGAATCTGTCTCCAGAAAAGAAATCCCAGGGATGTTGTGCCCAAACGAAATCCATGTGTGGTATGAAAGTGTATGAAATGCGACCATGTCAAGTGATTCTCTGTCAGACATGTCATGATGCTTTCGTGAAGCGGGGCGGTCCTGTGATCATGTTCTTCACATAGTCTGCATGCCCTGGGCAGTCCACGTGACAGTAATGCCTGATACAGCTTCCAGGCGGCCGAGACGACCGCACCCCTGACCGCCCCAACGGTCCACAAACAAGTGGTGTGCCCAAAAAGCGAAGGTGCAAGAGCACATAGCAGACATTGTTAAGTTAAAATCACACGGGTGAGCAAAAACGTCCGAGACTCTGCAAAGCACGGCATGCACAATTGCAAATTGGCCGGAAAAAAAGAACTGACCGAACTTACCTCGCCTGTTCTCCGTCTCGTACTCAATGTGGGAGGCGTTGATGGTGATACCACGCGACCGCTCCTCTGGGGCGTTGTCAATCTCCTGCAGTGAACTGCACCGTTCCTCTGACCACGTGGCCTTGTCTGACCTGACCTGCAAGAATTGGTGACCTCAATTCAACACCATGTCAAGGACTGAAAATGGATGAAATCGAACGTGTTCTCCAAAAATGAAGCGGCCGTTCTTCAAGAAATGGACCCATCTCTTCATAAAAAGCACAAGTAAAAGAGATGGTCGTCTCAGGGGGGGTTGTAGGGATTGGCAAATTAAGCAACTTCCTATGTGTTTGAGGCGGATCGTGTCAGCCTCATAGGACTTCTGCTTCGTGTCGCCAGAGGTGCTAAATCTGCAAAAAAGGTGCAATCTGTTTGACCCCTGTTTGACCCTAACGATGGAATGGACCAAATGAATACACTTCCAGAGATGAAAAATGTGTTGAACAAGTTTTGGGGGTTACGTAGGTCTTGATCCAAAGCCATCTGAACAGTCCAAGGCTGATTCTTGCATACATGTGCTGTGTGGTATCTGGGGCTGGGACTGGCCGCAGACCAGAGAGATGGCAGCAGACAGAGTGGTCTTGCCGTGGTCGACGTGGCCAATGGTGCCGATGTTCACGTGAGGCTGATGCGAATACACAGTACACAAATTATGTGCTGTTCCAAATAGATGACTTTGACGACTTTGATGAAGCTCAGAAAGGAAAAGGTTTGTCATGAACAAGTAAATCTAGTGGCGGCCTTGGATTCGGCATGGCAAACCACTGCAGAAGCCCTGGTCTGGCCCACCTTTGCAGTGACAGCGTTAAGAGAGCTTGGTCTGAAAGGCTTCGTTTCGCATTGAGCTGATGCTAGGAGCCAGACTTTTCGGCCAACTCTGCTCAATCCAGCCTTCAAACTTCAAAAGGAACGTGCAAACAAGAGCTTCTCAAAGGCTCAGCGACAACTACAGACTGAATGTGATCATATGCTCATGTGTTCCCTGTAAGTTTGGCGATCCTCCACAGCATCAATCTTGCAAAACGAACCAAGGCCCTTGCACCCAGTGCTGCAGCACCCATCACAAGTGCCTCTGCAGCGGATTTTGCGCGTTCTTCAACGACATCGCATGTTTGGATTCTTCAACATGAGATGTGTTCGCACAGGGGCACATCAGTTTCCTTTCTGGAGTTGTTGTTCTGTGGTCTTTTTGAGACCAAGGAAGGCACGAAGGGCATGGCTTGGCCAACACTTGCACCAGAAGATGATGCCTCAGAAAATATGAGTTTCCCAACAAGTCTGGAGGAAGCACCACCTACAGCAGATACACTCCGACGAACAAAAACTAGTCATCCAAGGCATATCCAAGTGGCTCATGTTCATCCTTTTCCACTTCATTCCACTTCCATGTTAGTGAGTCGAAGTGACAGCCAGTAGCTACACAGGTCAACCTGCAATGCCCTGCCGGGACCTGCAAAGCCTGGGGCAACGGCTTGGCCTCTCGCAGATCGCGCATCCTGTCCAGACCACCATGGTTTCGGTGACAAACGTCACAGGGTATCAAAAGCCTGCAAAAGAATTGTGACGCATAGTCTCCAGATGGAAGATCGTGTCCCAGACATTTTTGGGATCCATATTTCTTCCACCTACTTTACAAACAGAATGACTCTAAGTGTACCTGCATGTGCCAAGCACCGGCACCAACCGTGACCATTTCAGGAAGCACCGGCCACCCGTGTCCCGCCTTCAGTTGAGCGGGGCCCAGCTGCAGAGTCACGAAGCTGGTGGATCCAAGGACCTGCAGACGACCCGGCGCGGTCCGTGGCGCGCTCCGTGGAGCACTGCGCAGTGCGAGCATTCGGTGGGGGACCCGTCGTGTGGAGCACTGCGCGGTCAGCGCGGTCAGCGCGGTGGACGAACGTTTTCCTCCAGTTGTCCGACGAACGTCCGGACATCTGATTCAACTGCAAGGCACCTGTGGCTCAAGGTGCCGGAATGAGGTCATTCATCAGGTGGATCACACAATCACACAAGGCTTAGTCAGGAGGTACCGTGGACCCAAGAAAGAATCCTTCGAAGTAATGCATGTTGTTTATATGTGTTGTTGAAACAGAGGTTCATATCTAAGATAGCCGCGCCGGGGTCTTGTTTGTAGTTGAATAGTTCATCTGCGTCACGCGTACGATGCTCGCTATGGGCGCAGCGTTGCAAGAGACAAGTTTAAGGTTTGAAGTGAGTAGAGGTCCACCAGCACGATCCCGCTGGTTGCATGCTGAAGGCCCGAAGGCTCGCTCCTCAAAACCCTCACAGAGTTTTGACACGGCCGAGGCACGACCGCCATGGTTCCAGCCAAGGCAATGGATACAACGCTGGAGCCTGAAAAAATGCCACGAACCCTTCGGGGCGTTGCCCCAAAAAGAACAACACCTGATTCCCTGGTTCTTTGGATAGGGCAGTTGTAGAGCATACCCAGCTCACCTGACTCCCGTTGATAGTTTTTGTGGGATACTTGTTTTGGATGGCAGACAACATCTTTAGGTGAGAATTGTCCTTCATTTTTCTTAGGATCCACGATGGTCCGCGTGTTCCTGATTTGATCAGACGGATGTCATCATGATGTGCTCATGAGGATCCCAAGAGGTTGCAGTATACTTATAACTTATATAAATGTAATATAGAAAGGAACAACCCTGTCAGGAGGTCAAGATACTGTAGCAAAAAAGTCCCAGAAGGTAAGACATCAGTTAAACCATTGTAGGGGATTGTTGGCTTGTTCGAAACGGGTTTGGCAGCCCTGTCAGGTGGTTGCATGAAAAGGGTACACCGATCAAAGAAAGCACTACATCTCACCAAATGAAAAAAGGAGTTGGTCCACATTCTGAGTTTGGTCAACACAGGAGCTGGCACCCCAAGAATCAATGTTTTAAATGGGGTGGCGTTAAAACAACGGAACCCGGGCTCATGTTTACGTGGTCTTTTGAATGGGTCCAAGTCGGTTTCTTTGAAACATGACAGTTTCTTCCAGTTCTTGCTTTACCCTGACGAACAGAATCAACTCTTACAGGACCAAATTCAATGCACAATCCCGACTCCTGATTGTAATACATTTTTGCTAAAGCAAGGAGAACTCAGGTAGCTCAAGCTACCTTTCGTGATAAACCATATCAGATAACAAAGTCACCTTGGTCTTGAGTCTCCGAACGCTGTCTATCTGCCACTGCCACTAGGTGATGTTTAGTTTACACATACCGTCTCTGAGGACTTGACGAGGCGCCATGCGAATCGCTCGTGTGGCTTGGCCTGGTGGCACCAGGTCAGCCAGGGAGTTCTTTTATATCTTTGACTTCTTAAGGATATCTTGGAACACTCAAGGACTGGCATCCCCCCTGCAGACGACCAAGGAAGAACCAGGTCGACCAGAAAACCAGGAAGACCAGCACACGAGGTCTAGCAGCGACGCTGCCGAAGGTCGGGTGCCGAAAGAACCGAAGTGTCGACAGGCACAACAAAAATGACGCAAATGGTAACAGGGACCGGAAAAAAGAAAGATCAAACTCATTCAAACTCTGTGAGTTTCAAAGGTTGCAGCAACCTTAGGCGGACCATATGAATTCAGGCGGAAGTGGGTCATCCGGCCAATTGAGTAATCAATTTATCTTGATGCAGAAATACGGGATGTCGAGAGATTCCGCCAGTAGACTTGCGTTCAGGACCTAGGTGAAGCGTTCCGGTCGTGAAAGGTGTCTGTGGATCACTCCGTACTAAGGCAATATTAGTCATGGCTGTGAGAAATTGAAAGCATACGCTTACAAGCAATGAACACGCATATGCCGCTGCATCTTACAAAGTTCCCAAGCATGAGAAGCCACCCCAGCTCCCCAAGAGCACGAACGGGCAACCGCTAGATGAAGATCATTACACCCATGGCAAGACACATGAGCTGGAACCCACTTTGCAGCCGGAGGTCTTTTTCTGCCGCAGCCTCAAGGCATTTCCGCATTTCCCTGGATACTAAGGACCCAGGTGTTCAGATGTTTTCAGGTTCGTTAGTGCCAGGGTCGCATCGATCGCTCGAAACCGCGGGCCGGACGAAGCGTTGACCGGGTGACGAGGTGACGGGTGACGGTGACCGGAGGACACCGGCGGGTGCCGGATCAGTGACACTGAGCCCAACCAACCAACCAACCAACCAACCAACCAATTGCATCCTATTAATATTGTACTGATCATGGAAGAAACTTCTTTCCAAATTCCCCTTAGACCAGGTACACCAAGTGCCCTGCGACATGGCACCAACTCCCCAGCGCCGCGCCTGTTTTGCGCCCGCCCTTCCTGTTATGAACCAAACGGCTGCGTGGCATCCCCAGCTACGACCATTTCTGTTGGCTACGACCCGCCGAGCTTCGTCCCCAAGCTGAGGGGGCGTTAAAGCTGGGGGGCCTTGGAGGGGCCTCTGGCTACAAGAACTCACTTATCCCTACAAGTCCAGTCTGACCCAGGTCCAAAACCTGGTCTAGACTACTTCCTATTCCGTATCGGTTTTGTGTTGTTCCATCTCCAGTAAAATTTGAGGTCTAACTGACTTGAAGGGTGTATATACCTTAAACCTCGGCCTTGGGCATTCGGCATGGGCATGCATCTAGAACTCTTTGCCCCATTCAAAGATGTCCTGCACGGCGTCTGCGTCGTCACCCGGATGCTGCACCTGCTGAAGCGCTGCTCTCCAGCTCTCCTCAGGTCGAAAACACAAAGCAGAGAAGAAAAAGTTGAAAGTGTGGGCAGTTGCAAGTGTTCTATCACATGGCTGCGAAAGTCATGTGATAAGGGGCAGCTGTACTCCCTCCAATCCCTCCAACACTTGGAAGTCGCACAGATACCTTTGGAGATCTTGGAGGGTCATGTTGCTTCCTCTACCGGTCACATTCAGCTTTCACCATTGTCTGAAGGGTCTTGCCTTTCACGGGATCCACATGTGTTACACCCAGGAAAGGCACGTCCTCCTCGCCATGTCCAAAGCTCTGGCAGCACCGCACATCGCCGACGCCCCAGCCGACGCCCGACTCTTCGGGTCAGAAATCCAAACGTGCTTCGGTGGTGCTTCCGCTGCCTAGGGGCCTAGGGGCGCCTCATGTAATGATATACTCAGATTTACGCGGTGATCTGATGTCATCTGTGGGAGGTCTCCGCTCTCGCAACGGCTTGGCTTCGGTGGATCCTTGGGGGGTTCACACCGAACAGCTCCGGCATCACTCACCAGCGCTCCGAGGGGCGCTGGTGCCGGCTGGGCGTCGTTTTTGCAAGGAAACCCCACGAAGAAAAGATAAGAAGAGCGCATCTCTTCATCATTGCAGGCTCCTTTTATGTAGTTAAGACATCCCACATCCTTCCAACCCGAACCCCATCCAATGCTTTTTCCGCAATTGACCCTGGCCGGGCATATGAATCAGGTGAAACGTCAGGAGCTCCTTCTATGAAGCTCCAGGTTCGTAGCGGCCGCCCGGACAATGCGGAAGATTGCCCGACAGGCTTTCAAAAAAAGTATCCCCAGAGATGAACTTGATCAAGCAGGACTTTCAACTGCACTTTCAACCAAGAGTTCTGCAATGTTCTGCATGTGTGTTGCCCGCAGACCGGCACGGCACATCATGCTACATCATGCAACTTCCGCGATGGGAGGTGAAACTCAACACAACCAAGTCTCATCAAAAGCGTTCCTGTCAGTTGGTTGGCTTGAAGTCTGCGTGTCGGTCAAACGACTAAACGACAGGAGAACAGAAGGGTCTGCTAATTCTTTCCGACTTTCTGATAACAGACCCTTTCTGAAGGGTCTGAAGGGTCTGCTAACAGAAGGGTCAGAAGGGTCTGCCGACATGTGTTCTGTATGACTTTCGGCGAAGTCGAATGCTTCCTATACGAAAACATGGGAAACATGACCACCCGCTGCATCGCGTTTCGCCGGTTCACAATGCCACCCGTTTCGGCCACGCCCAGGCGGGGGCCTCTCTACTTTCCCTTCCCCTTCTTCTTCGGTTGCGCGGCCTGTCGACGGGACGAAAGAGGCCGAAGCGGTCGGGACACCTCCGGACGGTCGCGGTCACCGGTCGTTTCTCCTGGTGGGCGAATAAAAGTAAGATAGTAGCAAATAGCTACGGACGTAGCTTCTTGTTACTAGTAGTAATGCCCTTGTTACGGACGTAGCGATGCCCTTGTTACTAGTAGCGATGCCGCTTACTGTCGTCTGATAAGCTGAGAGAAGATTCCTTGTGAGTCTTTCGGTTGGACCCCTCAAATCACATCAACCACTGTGCCACCCTAATCATAGATAATCATAGTGTGTAATTAGTGGTCTTTGTTGGGCTGTAGCCTCCACACACAAGTGATCCGCATGTTCCTGTGGCGGCCGCGGTGGCCTCCGGTGGCGCGTTCTTGGCGTCTTCGCGCGCCTGGGAGCAGATCGCACCGCATCTTCGGGGCGTCGCAGGTGGGTTCCAGTGGAACGGTGGTGACCTTCGGTCGTCAAAAGTGGGACCCATGGAGACCCCCCCCTACCGTGATTCCCTTGATGTCGGTGAATCAGTGATCCTGTCGCGGCTTCATCTGTTCAACGTCTGAACGGGTCCGAAGAAGCACCGGTTTCTCGTTCGCACAACGTCTCCCGAGACACGGATCTCCGGGCAACTCCACGGAAATCCCGAACCTTCTCGCCCGTGATGAGGTGGTCAAAGGTCCGGAACTGGTCCAGTTCTTCCTTCCTGCCCAAAGCCAGAAGGCGCGCACGTGGGAGTGTGTTTTCTTCCTTTTCGCGGTTGAACTGCGCGTCTTACGTAGTACCGCCCCTTTCGTGAGGTTTTCACTGCGTCCCAAGCACCAATGATGGCTTGCAGCACCAGCTGCCCAGCATGACGTGCCTTTCCCCCTCCATCCGGACCGCCGTGCGTAGTACCGCCACACATCCCATCTCCCCTCTCCAGCAGAAGGCGGTGCGAGAGAGGGGGCCAATGAACTCTTGGACCTGGCAGGGAGGACGTGCACGCGGAAGATAGACTCGCAGACCTGGTTGAGAGCACCAGTACCATTATGTCGTCTTTGGTCCGCAAATCAAACACATATCGGCCACGATGGTGTCCCTAGATGTTCCCCAGCAAAGCGGCCAATCTGGGCATGCATCCGTCTCAATGGTTCTCTCTTTGCTTCACATGTCTTCCAACGAACCAACACCCCCGGATGGGCCCTGAAGGGGCCGGACGTGTTGGGCATGAGACCCGTGAGACTTGGAAGCACCACTCCCCGCGGTGGGCCTGGATGGAAAAAAGTCAAAAAATGGTCCCTTTAAAAAGACTATATATATATTATATTATATATATATATTTGGATATATTTGGCCCCAGTGAAGTACACAAAATTCCTGCAATCAGGTACCCTCAAAGGACCATTCCTTTGAGTCTTTGCCTCTTTAGAAGGGTAGACTGGTCTCAGTGGAAACAGGTGAAAACGGGTCGCTTTTTGGTTGAGGTGACACACAATTGAGCGGTTCTTCAAAACCAAATGGACTGTGGTTTGCTGAGAACCAATTCTGCTGGAGAATTTTGGTTCTCATGTGTTCTCTTCTTTTGCAAGTTCCTTCGCATTACTTTGGCGGCTTGCATGTTGGCTTTCGCGCGCCGCAGTCTGCGCAAAACCAGGTTCAGAAGGTTTCCTGACGGAACTGATTTCGCGACCTTTCGCAACGCTTTTGATGCGGGAAATCGTTCGCGACTGCGTTTCACGAGGGCATCTGACATTAACCTCTCTTCAAATTCTTACATCAAAATGTTTGGCCGCTAAGCAACTGAAGAACCCACACTTCCTGGAGCACAAAAGAAAGCAATGCAAAAACCAGACGTCGCTCTTGCTCCTCAAGCGCCGTCCCTCGTGCGACGGCGCTCGCGCTCGGATCCGTTCGGCTCTGCCAGGCCTTGAGCGGCCGATTCTTGAGCTGCTGAACTCTGCGGGCAGTCAGCACCCGATCCACCTGCCACGCAAGCTACAGGAGAGGTGCAAGACTCAACCCAATGGTAAACCAATAGGAGTCTTTCAACCCCTGGCCCCAAATCAGGGCTAGCTCCAATTCGTTCCACAGTTCCACACTTACTTTTGGTACAAAATTCTAAGTTGGGTTTTTCTTGTGCTTCCCCTTCAAGCTGCACCCCCTGTCTCTGTCGCTAATCCCAAGCTAGGCCCTATAAGTTGGTCTTTGGGGATGTCCATTGAGAATCTGTATGCCTTCACTTTGGCTCTGCACCAGCACCTCCCAAAGAACCCTAGCCCTAGTCACAAGAAAGGCATTCTGGGCTGAAGCCAAAAAGGAAACCTGATTGTGATCGGGTCATCAGAGGGCCAACATCGAAAACTAGACGAAGGAGATTGAAAAAGATATTGACTAGTTCCAAATGAAGGCAACTGTTCACTGTGATACCCCAAACCACATCCAGGAGTCATCTACCAACTGGAAACCTTTCCTTGATCAAGAGCCCAGACTGGCCCAGAGCGCCAAGGCACCGTCTGCTTGATAGACCCTGCGGGGTAGCCCTCGCTGACCTCAGGGCTGAAGAGGTTGAAAAACGAGTTTCCCGACCGACTTTTTTGGTGGTGGCATGCCTGGCAGGTCTCCAGATTCAGTCCTCCTTTGCCAGTGGGATTTCATGTCAAGATCATGAAACATGTTGCACCATGTTGCACCTGTGGCGAGATCTGAAAATGATCATCAAACATCGAAACTAATAAAAAAAGAATCTTCCGCATCGCCCAAGGTCGCTGCTCTCGCTAAGGTCGAGATGTTGAGCTTCACCGGATCCACGGTCACGCCGTGATTCTCCATGAAGCGCTGCCACAAGACCACGCGGCTCCCGTACTCCGGGAAGCTCACCCAGACCTCCGGGCGACGGCCGCCCGCGGCATGAGCGGTCTGACATGGTCTGACCGTCCCGGTCTGACCAGATCGGAGGGCAAAGGTTGAGATGGTTTTTAGAGAACGAAAACTAAAACCAAGGAGTTGTTGGAAAACCCTTAGACATCGGGAGATCTCCATGTCTGGCCGCTTCCGAAGTCGCTTGTGTTCGTCGCTGGGGTGTCTCAAAAAACCTCCAGTTGCTTTGACCGGAAAACAGGTCGTTCCGTGGCTCTTGACGTTGAAACAATTCGGTGCGGACCCGTGCCGAGCGTAACGAACGGTCCAGACCGGAACGTTGCGCGTGTAAAAAGCCATGGTGTGCGAAAAACACTGCATGACCTGCTCTATCTGCCACGAAGACTTTCTGAAAAATAGAGCATCTCCCGTGAAATAAAGTATCCCGATGCTGATAAAATCAAACATCCAAAACGAGAACCACCCAATACTATGTATTGTGAGATTGTGGGATTGGTGTTCTCTATCCCCCGTTTATGAATCTCAATTCAACTTTGGCACTCTTTCCCCCCAGTGTCCGTGTAATAATATTCTTGAAAAAAAATAGTGGGCTATTAATGTCAACAGAACTAATCCCACCAAACAAGAAATATTACTGGTTATAAAATAGTTTAATGGTATTTTATGGGTGCTTCTTAGATTTTGCAATTGATTCTACATCCTTTTGGTTTCATTCTAATGCACGCCAAGAGATCGTGGGAAAAATAGGAACCATACAGCCGAATCTCCAGCCTTCTCGTCGAAGGAGTCCTTCAGGCCAGCTACATCAACCCCATCAGCAAAGGGCCTCGCAGCCACAGAAACAGCATGGAAGCTGGGGTAATATTCTTTCTCAGCGGATGTCCATTTTGCAGTGTACGCGACAGGATTCAGGAGATCTGCAAAAGAAACTCAAAGACTATGTGGCATTCTCATGGGACCATGTCTCCCAGATCTCTTAGATTTTGGGGTTGCTCCGCATGGTTCGACATGGTTCCGCGTCGTGGCTTCTAACTGACGCCGTCAGACGGCGTCCTGTTTTGCCGCCCGTCGAGACGGGTCCAATCCTCTCCGGTCCGTCTCCGGAGGGCCTGGAGGTGGCACCGATGAAGAGGATCCGGTCCTGCTCGTTGGCCTGGCGGGTTTCCCACCCCGCGGGGGCATGAGACGGCGGGGGCCCCAGACCACAGATCTGTCCGAATCCATAGTTGGAAGGGGAGCCACTACTACCAGGTGCAACAGTGGGAACTTGTGGTGCAACAGTGCGCGTGATTTTGGGCATGTGGCCTGTTCTGTGCATCAAAAACGCCAACTCTTGGTGCTTTTTGAAATCGCCCATCGCCAATGGTAGAATGAGGAGCGTTCGATGTGGAAAACCCCAATTTCTCGCGCCGAAATCTTCCGCCTCATCGAATCTCTTCACCTGGTTGATGGCTGCCTGCAAATCCTCTTCTCAGATCGGCGGGGGTCGGCGCAACACGAAAACAAACAACGAAGACACCGCGGAGAGTCCAGCGATGCTTGTTTGGTAAAGGAACATCATCTTTTGCGGCCAGGCGTCCACTTCCATGTGTTCGTGAGTCGGAGTCTATGTTTAAAAGGATGCCACTGGCATCGGCATAAACCAAAAGACTTGCAAGGGGGTGATGGTTCGACGGCGATAGGCTTTATAGAAACCTTTTCTTGATCCTGCACTCCGCTTCTTTGCCACATCCTGCAAAAGAAAGCTCAGTCCTTCTTGATCCGGCTGGGCGCAGTGCCAGCATCTCCACCCTTCTTCTTCTTGGTGGCCTCAAAAAAAGCACCCGAAAAAACCCCACCAAAAACCGCGGAAGACTCGACTTATTCGACTCGCGCGGTCGCGGTCGTCGGGTTCCGGCGCGCGCGCCGTTTTCGCCGCCGGAAGCGAACGCGGCCTGGAAGACCTGCTCCACGTTGTCAATGTAAATCACGGAGGGCGCCATGTCCTCACGGATGGGAACCGGAACGAATTGGGGTCCAAAAAGGCCGCGAAGGAGGCCAATCACGACATGGAGGTGGACATGTCTCGTAAAGATCCATGAAAATGGATGAAACTCTAGGCCTACACTGAGACAGGACCTATAGATTCGATGCTTCAAAAACTCACACCCCTCCTGGGCGCAAATGAAGACCTTGTAGACCAGCAGCGTGGAGCCCACCTTGCCCTGAGTACTCTTACCTGCCCACGCTCCAAAAGCGCGAACAGCGCCGCGCTTTTCGGAGGCCCAAGCCGCCCAAGCCCAACATTCTCCACGTCCTGCGCGTCCTCCACGCTGCACCGCGCTCCGCCCCCCGCGCTGGTCCCCTCGGCACCGGTCCGCGCAGGACGCGGGGAGCGCCTTCGATGACTGCGGGCGAGAGGTCGAAGAAGGTCGCACCTGGACGGCGCGGTGCGGTCGGCACCCGCACACCGCGGTGTTCGGTGGGGATCGGAGGAGGTCAACCTGTGAGAAGAGGAGTGAAGTGAATCAACTCAAGCCTGTCAGCCTGGCTCAGTAGGTTTGGTTTGGTATGTTTACTCTGAGACTTGCAAAAATGCTCACAAGCAGATTCAGCACGAACCGCGCTTTCGCCGTCTTTATCTCAATGGATACAGGTGAAGAGCCGCCAGAAAACCGCAGCTGAAAGATTGCCCAGCCTCCCATCACGAACCAGCCTTCCCTACATGCTTCCTCCAATGAGGCATAGGACTAGAAATGTTGCACTTGTCAGGACTTGCTTCCAAAAGGCAGCTAACCATCCTTTTCAGCAAGGGGGGCTGGGCAGAAAAGTTTTCCGACTGGCGGCGGAAGCTTCAGCATCAAGCCTCAGCATCATCCGAAGAACCTCAGCCTTCCTCGAAAGGAGAAAATCTATCAGATCCAGGGTGGTCCCCAAAGCTGGCCAGCTCTTACTTACCCGAAAAAGAACGCCAAACAAGCTTTTCTGGGACCAAACTCTGACATCAGGTCAAAATCCATCAAAATGACATGGGGCCTGTGGGGGCCACCCAAAATCATGTCAGCTTTTCTATGAGCAGAACAAATGCTGCGTTCTTCCTTCATGCGAGTTCTCAGTGCACCTGGCCGAGGCCGTGTGAGTTCCCACCCCTGAAACACCGGTTCGCGCGTGCTCCTGAGCAGGGTAGGTCTCACAACTAATGTGAGGGTGTCATGTTCAATCTTGGAAACCTCACCTCCCAAATTGGCGAGTTTGGTATAGCTTGGGCCTGAGCAATTGATGGACCTCTGAGCCTACTGCCCTTGGCCAACAAAACTTGACTGGAACACTTGGGTTGCGCAAAATCGCTGATGATGCTTTGCAGAGGGGCCTGGTCGGAGCTTATAGTTGAAGCTTGCTTGGGCCGCTATTTGTGGGAACCCCGGAAAAAGCTGTGTGAGTAATTATCAGTACAAGTTCAGTACAAGTATGCACATGTTCTGTTTACAGGAGGTGAAGCTAAAGATTCCATGTGAGGCTACGTGGTTCACCAACCTGGCCTTTTGGTTTTATTTCCAGGATCTGGCTGATTGCCGTGTCTTCAAGTCCGAGTGGGTTGTGTGACCAGACAGCCCACAGTGCGTCCGACCGCTCCGTAGCGATGCCCCTTTGGTTAGTAGCTATTTGCTACGAGTAGTAAGGCCAGGAGCTACGAAGTAGCGTCCTTGTTCCTAGTGGCAAGCGGCCATTCCCCCGCCTTTTTTAAACGGTCTCGGTGATCAAACCTTGCCCAATCGTCTTGCCACCCTGGCGTGAGGCAGCATGCAGCAGTATGATGCAGTATGATGCAGTATGCAGATCTGCTGTATTTTGCAAGTTGTTGGTTTGTGCTTCTGGACAAGTTGGAACTCTATGACCATCTATGACTCCAACATAGTCCAAATCAAATATGATAATATGTCCAAATACTCCAACCAAGAAATGACCATCAATTTAGACCACGTCGAGCACGTGTTCCTCTATTCGGCACTGCGGACCCTGTGAGCCTCGCGCATGGCGAAGCGCATGCCCTTCTCAATGGGCGTCGATGCGATCAG
>CAXAMN010023775.1:0-15379 GCA_963970005.1 Durusdinium trenchii
GATAGAGTGCCAGAAAGAGTTGTGAGAGTGATTGCCAGAAAGAATGTGAGAAAGTTACACAGAAAGTGTGCCAGGTAGACTGCCCGAAAAAATGCCAGTATATGCAAGATGAGATAGGCGTCTGGGCTCGAGCCTACGCGGGGCACGCCTGTAATCCCCTCCACTGGGAGGGGGTTGGAATCGAGCCATGATATCCAAAGAGGTGGGACCTCTCCGGTATGTGCGCCACACATTCCGTCCTACTTCGACCTGGAAAACGGCATCGATCCAAGAGTGCTCTATCAACAAGGTCCTTTTACGATCTCATGATTTTTGCGTACTTGAGGTTTTCACCTCAGTCGGCATGACAGAGATCCTGAAGGTGTCCAACACGGTACTGCCGCATCTTACCACTCGATCACCATGTGTGCTATACATTTGGTGCGATCATGGATGTTGGCAGGCTGGAGTGAAGATGTTACCCGACGACAAAGTTGGCACCGATGAATTCCTCATGAACGACTCTCCTGATGTTCCGCCTGGAGTTTCTGATCCAAATTATGTGCCTTTATCTGATGGGTTTGAGCCCTGGGCTATGGAGTACGAGAAGTTTGATCGTTTGTCAGGTTTTGGGCTGAATCAATGCGACGAACTTGGATGTGAGCCATGGAGTATGGCGTACTTCACCCAGAGGATCGATCCAGTTCAGTCTGCCCAGGGCGAGCCGATCCAGGACTCTCTTTGCCCGATGACTCACCATGCCCTCCAGTCATCGTCCAGTAGTATCTTCCAGGACGAATTTGACACAGGTGGACATATACATACATCAGATGAAGCCTATTCACTACAACCTCAGTCGAGCGACTTCGACATCGATATTTGTCAAGACATGGAGCCTTGGGCGGCTCATCTATATGCAACACACCGTCCTACCGACAACTGCCCGCCTCAAGATCGACCTACAGAACAGTGCATTGAACCATGGGCAGCACGATATTATCGCTGTGTCAGGACTTCATCCCAGAGTTGCGCGACACCAGTTTCTGAACCGGCTCAACCGGAAGGTTTTGAGGCTATGTTCAGTTTCGCACGAGATGCTTCCATTCCTCTTCTCGGATGTTTCCCCTCGTTCAACTTGCAGAGTTTTCGACGATGGTGGTTTGGATCCCAGACCTCAGCTATCTGTGGGTCTAATTTGAAAAACCGCTCACGACGGACACAGGGCTTTTGGCCCTTTCAATGGGCACTCCTTCCCTCGATGCAGACTAGTGGGAAGCCTGTGGGCAATTGGTACGCAGGTACCTGCCATCACGAGATGAAGTGTCCTACGGTCTATGAGATCCTATATGCAACTCCCAGCCGACCAACTATTCAGCCACCATCAAGCAGAGGTAGGATCCCCATCAATTTCTCATACCGACCAACAATGCCATCCTTAGCACAGATCATTCGCAGGTTCGCCAATATTCCTTTTGGTTGGTTGTCGTTGGTGCAATCGAACACAGAAAGGCAGAGTTCCATTGGAATTCCGGACAATTTTTGTCATCCCGTCGCAACCAGCACTGACATTGACCACCATCAAAATCGCAATTTGGCTTTGTACTCTTCAGAGTCTTCGTATACCATGACATTCGACATTGAACAGTCAAACAATATCCAAGGTTCTGCAGATGTGACTCTGACATGGTCTCTTGAGAGCTCTCCACCTTTTCAGGCAGGCGAAAGCACTTGTTCTCAAGAGCACTTCGGAGGTCATTTTGTATGCAGATTACAACGACCACCGCAGAACACTATCTCCTCAGGGGCTGTACCCGATCCAACCGCAATGATTCAGGAGCTACAGCATTTGACTATATACCACGGGGCTGTACCCGGTTCCAACCTCGCAATTCCAGACGATGCCGTGTCAATGTTCTTTGGGTTTGGACAGTTACCATACAGGCTGATTGAACACAGGTCTCAGTACTTGCATAATTTTGGCCGGAGAGTATTATTTTTACCCACCTACGATGTTTTTCACAGAGATATGCATCTTCTATGCAATACAGATTTCGATTCAGCCGTGATTCAATGCCCGGCAGATGACTTCATCCTCCACCTCATGGTTTCGAGATCCACTGGACCTCGTGATATTTATGCTAGTGAAGAGTCAACTAGCTCCTGCTTCGAGGCATTGTCTCAACATCAGTATGGCTTCTCATTTTCACATGACGTGTCTTCGTGGGCCTCAGGTGCATGCGATTTATGCAATTTCTCTCAGGTGCTACTGCGATTCGCTTCCTTTACAGGGGCTGTACCCGATCCAACAGTTACAGATCCAGGTCAAAGACAATTTACCATATCTCGAGGGGCTGTACCCGTTTCCAACAGTGATGAAATGCAGACATCCAGAGCGGCTCAGACCATGGGAGAGCAGACATTCGTGCTGGCTAAGCAACTTGGTGATGTGGACTTGCGCGAGGAATTGTTTTGGAGTTATTTCGAAGATTGTGATATTTCTTTCAGGCTTGAACTTGGGTACTTCCTGGTGCGTCACACGATACAATCATCCTTTCAGACAAGAACCACTATGGAATGCATCAAGAACCACTACAAGACACTATCTCCAGTGGGGCTGGACCCGATAACAACAGCTTACGACTTCTTTTTGATTTGGCTCAGGGCAGATCTATCCAACGAAGCTTTCTCAAAGAATATCCAAATGGCTTCCCAGCTTTGGCACTCAGTTTATCCGCCAATACGCCGCTGCCACCTGATCTGCAAACAGCATGCGCCTGCTATCCTTCCACGCTCGTGGACTATAATGAAGCAGCAGAGATACCGATTTCAACCTTCGATAGTGATAGTCTCAATCAATGTTGCACACCTCAAAGGGGTAGTTGCAATCGGCGATGTGTACCAAGACATCAGAATAATGATGTTGTACATATTCTGCCAAGAGAACCATTCGTTTCCAGCAGTTCCAACATTAACTTTGACCCATTTCAAGAGCTGGAACCCATGAATCACCGCTCATGTTCATCCCATTTTCGAGGCTGGAGCGAAGCCATCTATGGGGGAGGGCACCCCGCATGGGGTCGCTGCGAAATTATCCACATGGAGCCTAATCCACCTTTCGCAGAACGATGTGCTGCTGCCACACAAGATAGCGGCTGGCTGGCCTCTGACGAGGCATTGTGGTTCCTTCGCTTGCTCAAAGATTGGAGATCTGACATCGCCATCGGCCCAATCATCCAGTGGAGCCCAAGTAGGGACCTACAACATTTGATGGCTGCGGAAGATCAGCTGCAATGCAACAACGGCCATTTGAACATCCTCTTATTTCTGGTGGAAGCACACTGGTGCGCTGTCGAAATTGACCGTCGTACCGAGCCTGTCCACGTGGTTCTCATCCAATGGCCTCCTGACCACCACAAACTGGCGATTTTGGAAGTGGCTCGTATTTTGCAAATTCCACCCCACAGTATGTTAGTCACACGGGATACCAATCATGAAGTGGTCACCGTGTGTGGGTGGACAATCTTGTTCCGATGGTACACCAATTTTGCAATGCAAACCTGTCTCCAGCCATTAATCCATGCTACCGACCAAGATCAAATCCAGATCAACCGGGTCATTCATCGAGCACAACGTCATTGGGATAGAAGTAATGCACCCAACTGCCTTCGCTTGTTTGCCACAGAATGTCGACGTGCATTCCTGTCAGCCTATGCTCGGAATCAACCTGAAACGCGATTACCCAACTCAGTGTCAACGGTTATGTTTGTGGGCCCCCCAAGATGAATATGTTCAGGAAGTCAGCCAAGTACCACGACAGCCTACCCATCGAGAAAGGGAAATCAACTGGTTACGCAACCTACTTATCCAGCCTGCTTGGCTAACCAACTTTGAGGTTGAGCTGACACTTCAAGCAATACGAATGCAAATTCTCGACCAATTCTTGCCAGGACCATTGCACTTCGACCCACTTACAGGTCAACTAGAGTCATTTGCAAATGACCTTCCCAGTGTAGCGGGCTACACAAAAATGCTCTTATTTGTCACCCTCAACTATCATTGGATTTCCATTGCAGGTATGCACCATGACAATCGTTGGATGCTCACGGCGGTAGTACCAGGTCCAAGAAGTCGAGATTTGCCACCACTGTTTGCTGCAGTTGCTGCTCTACTGGAAACATCTCCTGATCGAGTCCATATTCAGGCGCTTCCGATGCAGTCGCCTCCCCATTTGTGTGGTTGGATTTTACTCCACTCACTACAGGAACAGTGTCAAACGCCTTTTATCCATGATGCAACAATGCTACTCCAACGGATTGCAGTGATGCCCAATTCTAGAATCAAGACGCTGATCTTCGAAGAGGCACTTAGCACTTGGACACGACATGCACCACATCAGGATTTAGTGACCTTTGCCACTCAAGTTCGGACTTATTTCCTGGCCCACCTGGATACATGGGGTTCACACCATGTATTTCGCTTTGGAGGTATGTTTCCCACACCCGCATCGACGCCTGTTCAAGCCTCATGGAATGTCATTTCTCCGGACACTAAGGCCAAGATTCTCAATAAGATTCGATCCCATGTCCCAAGACCTTTTGTCTGCCCATGTGTCCACCGTCTAACGGCATATGTTGAGATTGAGCGACTCGTGGCCACTGACAATCAGACGGCTACCTTTGCAGCTGTTGTGAAACCTTCGCCTCTTCAATGGGCTTCGCATTTTTGTCAAGAGCGAGTTGTACATACTCCGTGTTCACATACACAGCTTACTGATGTTGTTCTACGAGTGCCTAAGCTCTCAGCATCTTTGATCCCAAGCAGAGTTGAGGCGATTGTCTTCCAGGGTCGGGTTGACTTGACACCATCTCAAACCGTGATCAGCGTTTTAGATTTAGAATCCGGTCTCCGGGTCTTCCGCCATGGTCGTAATCATGCCACGCTCAATCTTGATATTGGTGAGTTTTGCTCGGGGGCATTCAGCGGATGGACTCAAGCAGGTAAAATTCTCGAACAAATGGGTTATCCCATCACCACCAAGTTTGCCATTGACCACGACCACTGCGTGGCCACCTGGTATGCTCAAAATTTTACTGAAGGGGCCATGGCTGCAAGACCGGAGGATGTTTTCCGTCTTCGTGATGAGGCCTTTTACTACCGTGAAGCACCAATCACATTTCAGACTGATGTTCAGCTAGGGTGGTACCTCCTGTTTTGTGAACCCATTGAAATTGCCACAGCATCACCACCATGTCCGGCCTTTTCCGCAGCCAGTACTTCTGCTGGATTGGAAAAAGCAGAAGGCCAAGTCATTGTTGATACCATCCTCAAGATTCTCATACTGCAGCCCAAGGTTATTGTCCTGGAGGAAGTGGCTAGTTTGCGTACACATGCCCACTTTCCCCTGATTCTTGAACTCCTTAACTGGGGAATTTTTCCAGGTGGCTTGGCAAGAAGTTTTAAACCTCGGTGATTGGCTACCGCAATCTAGTCCGAGGTTGATTCTGATCGCATTTCGCAGGTGCTCATACGGACTCAAACACTTCGCCTGTCAACCTTGGAAGTCCAGTCCATCACAGTCCCTGTCTCTCCACGAGTGCAAGTGCCTCTTGACAGATGAAGCCATCATAGAAGTGACCTCAGCGCCTTTAGATGTAGAGACAGCCAAGCTATATTTTGACCCCAATAAAATTCCAGGAGCAACACCACGGTCATTCAAAGACACGGTCCGTGCATGCTTGCGCACATCCAATGATTGCATTCAATGCATCATGGCAAGTTATGCTTACGGGCATGAAATTGATGCTACATCCTACTCACAGAAAGGCATTTTTGGCTCCCTCCTATGGTATCAGGGCCGGGTACGTTTCTTAGCAGGACCTGAGTTGCCGTGGCTGCAAGGTCTTTTGACTGCTTGGCAAGGACCGCTGAACTCTCGACTTTTGAACCATATTGTTGGAAATGCTATTAGTGTCCCACATGCATTGGTTGGCCTGTTTAATGCTTTAGGGCATTTTACGCGCTTGGATTTTGACACATTTCCACATGAGCTTTTCCAGGTTGCAATGAAGTCCCGCCTCCATGCTCAGAACTCAGACATTGATATCGACATCGATACAGGGACATTCTCGGTGAGTCCCAAGCAAGTCCCAGCCACTGCGCCATGGGAAGTGGATGCACTTTCTCCCTCACCTTTTACACAAGTGGTATTCTTGCAAGGCAATAAGCGGCGCCTCATCTATGTTCAATCAGGTTTGCCAATTCAGCCAATTTTCGCGTCATTGTTTCAGTCCTTTGATAGTGACAATATCAGCTGGCTGCCGTTCGACACTCCAGAACTCTCACTTCCTGTCGCACCCACTGACGTATTCTGGGGCTCACGCATGACGTTCTCTCTGCCAGAGTCATACCGACTGTGCCTTCAGGAACAATCGTTCAATACTCCAGCCGACAAGTGGACGATGATCCTGTTACCAGACCGCTTCGAGATACATCGGTTCGATCCATCAGTTAATATTGCAAACCTGACTGCCGCCGTCTCACTTGACCGACCTTCTCCATACCACCTCTGTAATCACATGTTGGTCAAATGGCCGTCTCATGCCCATCCGTGCCAGGTAATTATTGCCAGATCCGTGGAACCTCCGAGGATCCATATTGACGAGCCTTTTGACAGTACTTTCCTTGATATGGGAGATTGGCTTCAAGCTAGATTGGATGCATCCGAGACAGCCTTGTTCTTGCAGACGTGTCATGCGAGTGGGGTCTCCGATCTGTTATGGTCGTTAGGTTGGCAGCTGTTTCATCTTCTTGAACCACATCCATCCAGATCCTATGAGCACATCATGATCTTGCCTTCAAGTACTCAACTCCATGTCGACGCAATAGCCGTTCGTAATATCCTGGCAGCTCATGTCACAACTTGGTATATTCCCACGACATTCGAGCCATCTACGAATACGGTGAGGTTATCGTTGAAACTCTGGGCCACGGTTATTTGGGATGGATATCTTCCTATCCATACCAAAACGGACGTTTTCGCTGAAGCTTGGCACGCAGCGAGTCGATTCCTCGGGCCACTGGTCCCAGTTCGTTCGATTTTGAGAGGCAAACGTCTGTCCCCCGAAGAACCTTTCTCTGGCTATATCAGCCAAGAGGATATCCACTCTCACCTCAACAGAGTCCACCTGGTGGGAGTACTCCAAGGAGGAGGGAACAAAGCCGATCTGGCCTTGCGCACCAATCAAGCCCTTTTAGACTTCCTTCTCCAAAATGGAGCCTCTAGTATAACAACGGCGCAGTTCGTCAAGGACCTTTTGACATGCGCTGGTGCTACACGGATTCAACAGATCCTTTCGATCCGTGATTCAGATGCCAAGCTCGACCAAATTAAAAGCACCGCCCTCCATTTTCAGATTGCCCTACCAGAGTTCGCGGGTTTTGACATGGATACCACCAAAAGACTTCGCCGGAATGCCGCCAAACGATTTGCCGACCAACCCATTCACAGAGCCAATGAGTTTGTCTTGTCTCCGAATTTGTTCCATGGCGCCAAAGGCGAACCAATATGCAATGCCTTCGATCAGTCCCAAGACGAGGGCGTTTTTCTCATTGACGCCACAGATGCGGAATCATTTAATACAGCCCACCGTCAAGCAGTCAAGCCTTGCATTATGGTTATTCTTGGCCCGGTTTGTCCCATCCCATCAAAGCAATGCCACGCATGCAATTTGCCAGCCACAGATAGTCAAGGTGCCAAAGTAGTTATAGCAACATGTGTGCACATGTTAGGAGAGGTGAAGGCTTTTATGTTTGGAGCAGACCAGGACGATATCGCAGTTGAAGCAACCTCCATCCTGGCATTCACCGCATGGCGGACAGAAATGACAGAACACCTATGGAACCAACTATGCGACGGACCCTTGAAGACGATCTGGAAAACTTTCTCGATTGACCCCGCAAAAAATGTGGTTGATAAGCCGTGGGGACGCAGTTGGCGCGACGACACAGCCAGTGTTGACCCAGCTGATGCACATAGTTTCCAAGTACATGTCAGAGTTTACACCTCGGTGACCTCGACGATATTGGCCCAATCCGGGGTACAAGGCATCTTTGTCAGTCCTAAGTCCGCCGATGGAACGTCAGTTGATACTTCCTTCGCTGTGATATGGCTTCGAGACAAAGATAGAGACCAGGCAATTCAGGAAACAAAGAAGGTACCCGAGCATGCCGGTCTTGTCCTATCCCACAAAGGCAAACGAGGGTATGGAATTAGGATCCCTAGTACAGCCTACGAGGAAGCACAGGGAATTCTTTTACCAACCAATCCGAAGCAGACTCACATCCCAGCTAACTGCTATATGAAGCTGTCGCCCCTCCCACATGGAGTTACCCATGACGACATTCGAACGTGGCTGCAAAAGCAAGCACTGGTGATGAGGCCCATACGTAGCCTGGGAGCGAACACGTGGCTACTTGCAGCATCAACCAAAACCGAGGCCTGCCATTACTTATGGGGTAAGTCAACAGTTCTGCTGGCCCCTCTAGCTACTTCCCCACCTGTCAAACCAGTCATCGTAGCGGGTGGTGTTCGTCCAGCTTTGCCTAAGGCCGTACCGGCAATAGCAAGTGCATCCACTAGTGCAAGTACCAGTGACTCGTGGGACCCATGGGCGCAATGGCACCAATCCGGAGATACCGGACGCACCCCATTCGCTTCTAGCGATCCGATTGACTCCCACCGCACCTGGTCTTCCAGAACCAGCCAATATTCGAAATCCTCTACAGCTACTTCTACTTCTCCGCAAGCAGATATTACTACTATCCAAAGCCAAATTCGTGACTTGACACAAGCCAATAAAGCTACTCTGGACCGGGAAGCCAAGTTGCGCCAAGAGATGCACACAGAATTTTCCAAGGTCCGCACTGAAATGAAGACTCAGATTGAAACATCTGAACAGTCACTACGAGCTACACTCGATCAGAGAATTCACTGCATGGAGCGCAGCTTGCAAGATACCAATGCAGGCATGAAGGAAGGTTTCAACGCCATCCTTGCCAAGCTCGGACATTCCAGTAGTGTGGATCAGGCTAAACGACCTAAACCAGATGGTGAAATGCAGGTCGATGAAACTCTATGACCTTTCGAGCCACCAGAATTAGATGCAGTAATTCTGTTACATTCTCACCCAGCTGACCGTCAGATCCAGGTTTTTACGTCATCATTGGATTTGACAAGTGCTGTTTGCAGCATGAATGATAATCCTTATCGACAGATTTTTGGATTTGCCTTTCAATCTTATCTTTTTCCTGACGTTCAGCGTTGCATGTGTTTCGAGCTGTGGTCTTCACCACAGTTTTCCACTACTAGCATTGGCTGCTATTCTCACTGTGCCAGCCAGTATCCTCGGGATTTTCTTTCTAGTGAGTGTTATCTTGGCGTGCCATACTACACCAGTCTTTCACACGGGTCTCATCAAGCAGTTAGTTTTTCAATGCTCGCTGAGGATACCGATGATGCCATAATTTCTCGGTGTACCTCACAAGCCGGCTACACCGGTGGCCAGGGACCCTCTTACCATACAAATGTGACGATCTCACCCCAAACACAATGTTTTCATTTCTCAAATCTACAGTCCCTGGCCGCACTTGCCATCGTACAGCCCTCGTGGTTGAACGAAAACAGCGTCATGTGGCAGGTCTGGCCGGTTCGACAGAGTCCTTTTACAGGTGTAGTGGAGGGGTATCTGTACTTGTCAGAACTGAACTCTCCCCATCACATTTTGTGTATACATTTACAGTCCCATGATTGGAAGTTAGGCACTCGGATCGGCGAAGCTTCTAATCCGGGTCCACCGTCCACATCAACCTCGAGCCATTCCGTTACGGTTAGTTTGGTCAATCCAACAACTATCTACCAGAAAGAGGACAATCTTCTATCCCTCAATTCTGAGGTGCTTTGTTTGGCGGAAACTGCTGCAACCCGCACTGTGCAACATGCGTTTAACCAGGCTATCCGTACTACACCTTATCGCGCATTCTGGTCGGCTCCTGTGCCAGACAAAATAACTAAAGCAAATCCACATTTGGGCACCACTTTGCGAGGTGATAACTTAGGGACTGCCATCATGACCAGACTTCCATCGAGAGACCCACGACATATCTTTCCTCCTGTCGTTTGGGAAACTTGTCGTGTTAACAGTACGATTGTGTCCACAGGCTGTCTTGATATCATGATCGTTTCTACCTATTTGCAAGCCGGCAAGTCCGCGGAAGCCCGGGTTGTCAATAATCAACTTTTGCAAGACTTGATGTTGTCTTATGTTCTTCCGATTGATTTACCATTCATCATCGCAGGGGATTTTAACACTGATATTCACAAATTGGATGCATATACTCACTTCCGCAACATGGGCTGTCAAGAGATGTTTCAGTTTCACCGCCAAGCATTTGGTTTTAACCTTCCTCCTACGTGTAAGGGAGCAACAAGGTTTGACTCCATGATCATTCATCCAGTACTGGTCAAGTACATTCACCGCATCGAAATTGGACCTGAACACCAGTTTGCTGATCACTGTGTCGCACATGTTCAGTTTAACCTTCCTACGAAACTCGTAGATACTCACTCATGGTTTGTGCCCAAATCCTGGACCGTGTTCCCTATCCAAAAGGACACTTTGGCCTGTCAATACCGACAAGCACGCTGCCCAGCCGTTACATCTAGAGACCCAGCCGAATGCTTGCATCATTGGTCTCTGCGTGTTGAAAAGGCCATTCATCAGACTCTTGGCGTTCACAAAGCCGCCGAGCAACTACAACAGTCTCAAGGATTTCTACCTCAGACTTTCCGGGGTCGCTGTGCCCTACCGAAGCTAGTTCGTAACAGTTGTCCTCGATCACCTAAGCACGACATTACAGGTCAGTACGAACCTCCCACCGAGGTTACATCCCTCAAGAGCAGACAGAAAGTCCGACAAGTTGGAGCGCCTTTTTAAGAAGTACGACCTTATGGACTCTCACCTTTCCCAGCGTTCTCATTTAGCGAGATGGCCTGAATTGCAGCATTTGTGGAAATTCATCTGTTCGGCCAATGGATACGGGCGCTCCTGGGCCCACTGGCTTCTGCAATTTGAATCTATTTCCGGAGTTCCACATGACCTCCCGAACTATGATCAGCTCTATTGTTTTCGACAAATAACCCAGTATGATGCTGACTTATACTGCCAACATGAAGCCAAGTTGCGGCGTCAGTCTCGCCAACATGCCTTGAATCTCGATATCCAATACAAGTCTTGCTCGCAATCTTACAAGCGTCTTAAGGATAGTGAGGCTAAGGTGTCCCTGGCTTTCCTATCAAACTCGCTGCTCAAGCCTCGTTATGTCGATCGGATAAAGGGCCAGTTGTTTTGACTATCCATCAGCCGGTGAGCTTTCGATTATATGCCGCCGCCACCTTTGGCACTGCCCAGCTTCGCATCATGGAACAATGTGATTCTCGCATTCGTTGTCATGTTCTGCATGGTTGTGTCCCCACACATGGAGATCTTGTCCAAGAGGTCTTTGCCTACGACGTGCATCAAATGGCGACCCCTTTTACCGAATACTGGTCTCAGTTCTGGAACCGTGATTCGCCACAGGATGAATGCTCTGATCAACCTTGGGAACAGACCTTGGACTCCCTATGTGCTCGTATTCCACCAAGCACTCCCCTCCAAGTTCAATGGGATGACCCTGATATCTTGCAACAGACTATCCGACGACTTAAGCCCTTTAAAGCTGTGGGCATCGATGGATGGAGAGCTGAGGAGTTACAATCCCTCCCTTATGAAGCAGTCGCCGATTTGGCCAGTATTCTAGCCGTGATTTGGCCTCAAGGACTCTCAGCACACCAGTTAATCGCCCGAGTAATTCTCCTTGCCAAACGACAGCCCCCCACGGCTATTATTGATGGCAGGCCGATAACAATTCTTGGCTATTTGAGTCGCCTCACATCTAAACTTATAGCCGATCAGTTACTAAGCCAATGGGCCACTGCGTGGCCCAGCGCTATCTCCGGTGGATTACCCTTTCGAGGAGTTCAGGATGTTACCTTTATGCAGCAGTTTCAAATCGAGTCTGCCAAGAACCGCTCCCTTCCGTGGAGAGGCTTCACACTCGATCTCATTAAAGCCTTTAATTTACTTCCACGTCGCGTTATTTACCACCTCCTCATTTACCATGGGGCCCCCCCTCAATCCGTGGCATTTTGGTTTCGGAACCTGCGAAACATGACACGTCGACTACAGGTTCGTAATGCAATAGGGCCCGCCATTCATATGACCACCGGAGTGCCAGAAGGTGACAGCATGTCCGTATGTGCCATGTTGGTGGTTTCTTCCGCCTTTTATTGGATGCTACAAACCCCCACAGTCTTCCCATATGCATATGCAGATAACTGGTCATACTTAACCACGAACCAACGAGATAACATTCTTACTTTCCAGAAGATCAAGCAATTCGTGGCAGCACTGCGTATGCAAATCGATTTCACTAAATCTTGGGCATGGGGGGCTACCCTGGATGCACGTCAAGACTGGAAGGCTTTCTTGCAACAAGAATTTCCACATGATACCCCAGTTCAGGTTCTCAACTCCACTAAAGATCTTGGTTGCATGACTCACTACACTAACCACATCACATTAGGACATCTCAAGGTCAAAATTGCCAGTGCCATTCAACGCTATAGACGTATCCGATGGTTTAAGATGGACATTGCTCATAAAGCTAGGATTATCCAAACAGCTATCTGGCCCCATGCATTCTTCGGAGCCGAAACACAAATAGTTGGAGACAAACACTTTAGGACACTCCGAAGGGAGGCCGCCACTGCATTGATTGGACCCGAGTCCCAAATATCAAGCTGGTTAGCAGTCCATTTGTTCAGCACTCAATTGCAAGATCCTTTACTTTACGTCATTACCAATGCACTGGCTTTTATGCGTCGTATGTTTCATGTAAATCCAGACTTGGCACTTAAATTCCTCCAGGCCGTCACACAGCATGAGGGTCCTGCCATTGGGCCTGCAGGGGCCTTAGCCCGATATCTACGTCACGTTGGTTGGTCACTGGCCCCTGATGGTCGTCTGACTCTTGACGGTCATTTATCAGTCTCCGTCCGACATGATGCCCTCAAATTTATTCGTCAACAATTACGTCTGGCTTGGGCTTACCAGATTAACCGAAACATCTGCCATAGAAAGGGAGTCATGGATCATCCCTTTGACTTTGTGATCCTTTCCCGGGTCTTGCGTAAGATGCCTGCTGCCGCCATCCGCTCAATTGCCTATAACCTTACCGGAGGTTATCAAGTGGGTGCTGTTAAAGCTTTGTGGTCTGCTACCACTGATGCACGCTGTCCTTATTGTGACCAATTCGACACTCACACGCATCAGCAACTTGAATGTCCAGCTGTCCAAGAAATTCGAGATAGACACGCGAGCAGTGACCTATTTGCTTAACAATCCACATAAAATATGGCTCCCCCTCCCTGGCGCATTCCCCCACATCACCGACTTGCGCCAATTACTCTTGGCGCGTGGCCAAGACACTGGTCATACGCACATTCGTCAGGAAGCAGATGTGCTCTATTTTTACACAGACGGCTCAGCCGATAACCCCCTCCACCCGGAGACCAGAAGAGCCGCGTGGTCTGTCATCCAGTTTCGACCCGAATCCATCCAAGATCCATTTCTTACCATCAAAATTCAACATGTCCAAGGTCCACAATCCATAGCTTGAGCTGAGCTCGCTGCCGTCGCGTGGATTATTCAGCGCGCCACTAACAACAATTGGTCTCAACAAGTCGTCGTTACGACCGATTCCCAGTATGTCGTCAACACCATTGGCCACATTACCCAACCGGCTCATTATCCCTCCTGGCATCGCCTAGCCAATGCGGACCTACTCCAGGTCATTGCGCGCGCGTGGTCTCCGTCAAAATTTGTCTTTCGAGAGGTTAGATCTCATCAAAATATCCAGGATGTCCCCCCAGGCCCGGAACGCGATGATGTTCAAGGCAACTCATGGGCCGATTATGCAGCAGTTCTGGCACGTAAAACTGATCATACCCTTGTGCGTTCCATCTTCCAGAAAGCGGCCATTTGGCATCGTGACCAGTTTGATCAGACTCAGGCCATCTTGAACTACCTCGCTGATCTCAATCAGCATCACGCTAGTCTTAAACAGGCACAGTCTTTTAAGAATTTGGGCCCCACCCATCACGATTCCACGGCCGATTGGGGAACTCTGTTCCGCCAACGCGAATTGTACAAGATCTCGCATGCTCCTCTTGTGTTGACCCCTCTGGTCCACCCAGCCTTTATTACTGCATGTGTATGGGGAAATCAGTATGCCGACCTTGTCCTAAGATTCTGTGCTAGCCTCAAATGGCCAAACCCGGACGTGCACTCACCAGACCTTGAGACTGACACAGGTATTACATGGCATGAACTCGCCTTGGCCTTCATTGTTAATACAGGCCTACAATTCCCGTGCGCAACCTGTTCATTGGCAAGATCCTTCTGTGTTAGCCCTCCCTATCACCCGGAGATCCTTACGAGAACAAGCTGAGGCCTTTCGTACCATTGTCCTTTACCTTCAAGGTTATGCTGATACACCCTTGATCCCCAAATATTCTAAAACCGGCTCGCTTAGCCTCACACAGGTGGGATGGGGACGATCATATACAGGTGGCTTTGCATCCCGTCCAGAACTCCCTAACTCTAGCGCCGTTCAACGGACGCTTGTCCTTTACGCAGAAAATTTGCATTGTAAGCCACCGTATCATCCTGATGGCCTGGTACCTATGCGACACGCAGTCACTCATTTTCCTATTGTGCCTGCGCAACCGCTTACATTTGAGCAGAAATTTAAATATCGTCGCAATCTCCGCAAAGTGTGGAACACAAACGGCGACCTGGATTCCGTCACGATCCCAGCACCTAATTAGGAATTTACCTTTGAGCACCCTACGAGCAGCGCGGACATTCGGTTTCACGTAGATAGTTGTCTCACATGGTAGCTTCATTGCAACGTCTTTATCCGACAAAGTGATACTGACCCCACTCCCGGACACCCACCAATACGGTGAAGGGTCGCGGGAAGCGCGTCGACAGCGAGCGCAAGTTGTGTGAGTAGGAGGGGTGCGGTACCTTAAAACGGGATCCACCTGCAGACGAGACAAGGGTCATTTTGGAACCAGGATTAGGATCGGTTGGGAACGCGGGAGATTAGTTTATCAGAGCTGTCCTCTCCTCTTCCTTCTCCTCTTCCACAAATACCAGATCGCAGTGGGCACCTCCAGGCCTCACCCGCAAGCGAACCAGATAGAAAGAATGCCAGAAAATGCCAGAAGGAATGTCAGCAG
>CAXAMN010023776.1:0-15379 GCA_963970005.1 Durusdinium trenchii
GATAGAGTGCCAGAAAGAGTTGTGAGAGTGATTGCCAGAAAGAATGTGAGAAAGTTACACAGAAAGTGTGCCAGGTAGACTGCCCGAAAAAATGCCAGTATATGCAAGATGAGATAGGCGTCTGGGCTCGAGCCTACGCGGGGCACGCCTGTAATCCCCTCCACTGGGAGGGGGTTGGAATCGAGCCATGATATCCAAAGAGGTGGGACCTCTCCGGTATGTGCGCCACACATTCCGTCCTACTTCGACCTGGAAAACGGCATCGATCCAAGAGTGCTCTATCAACAAGGTCCTTTTACGATCTCATGATTTTTGCGTACTTGAGGTTTTCACCTCAGTCGGCATGACAGAGATCCTGAAGGTGTCCAACACGGTACTGCCGCATCTTACCACTCGATCACCATGTGTGCTATACATTTGGTGCGATCATGGATGTTGGCAGGCTGGAGTGAAGATGTTACCCGACGACAAAGTTGGCACCGATGAATTCCTCATGAACGACTCTCCTGATGTTCCGCCTGGAGTTTCTGATCCAAATTATGTGCCTTTATCTGATGGGTTTGAGCCCTGGGCTATGGAGTACGAGAAGTTTGATCGTTTGTCAGGTTTTGGGCTGAATCAATGCGACGAACTTGGATGTGAGCCATGGAGTATGGCGTACTTCACCCAGAGGATCGATCCAGTTCAGTCTGCCCAGGGCGAGCCGATCCAGGACTCTCTTTGCCCGATGACTCACCATGCCCTCCAGTCATCGTCCAGTAGTATCTTCCAGGACGAATTTGACACAGGTGGACATATACATACATCAGATGAAGCCTATTCACTACAACCTCAGTCGAGCGACTTCGACATCGATATTTGTCAAGACATGGAGCCTTGGGCGGCTCATCTATATGCAACACACCGTCCTACCGACAACTGCCCGCCTCAAGATCGACCTACAGAACAGTGCATTGAACCATGGGCAGCGCGATATTATCGCTGTGTCAGGACTTCATCCCAGAGTTGCGCGACACCAGTTTCTGAACCGGCTCAACCGGAAGGTTTTGAGGCTATGTTCAGTTTCGCACGAGATGCTTCCATTCCTCTTCTCGGATGTTTCCCCTCGTTCAACTTGCAGAGTTTTCGACGATGGTGGTTTGGATCCCAGACCTCAGCTATCTGTGGGTCTAATTTGAAAAACCGCTCACGACGGACACAGGGCTTTTGGCCCTTTCAATGGGCACTCCTTCCCTCGATGCAGACTAGTGGGAAGCCTGTGGGCAATTGGTACGCAGGTACCTGCCATCACGAGATGAAGTGTCCTACGGTCTATGAGATCCTATATGCAACTCCCAGCCGACCAACTATTCAGCCACCGTCAAGCAGAGGTAGGATCCCCATCAATTTCTCATACCGACCAACAATGCCATCCTTGGCACAGATCATTCGCAGGTTCGCCAATATTCCTTTTGGTTGGTTGTCGTTGGTGCAATCGAACACAGAAAGGCAGAGTTCCATTGGAATTCCGGACAATTTTTGTCATCCCGTCGCAACCAGCACTGACATTGACCACCATCAAAATCGCAATTTGGCTTTGTACTCTTCAGAGTCTTCGTATACCATGACATTCGACATTGAACAGTCAAACAATATCCAAGGTTCTGCAGATGTGACTCTGACATGGTCTCTTGAGAGCTCTCCACCTTTTCAGGCAGGCGAAAGCACTTGTTCTCAAGAGCACTTCGGAGGTCATTTTGTATGCAGATTACAACGACCACCGCAGAACACTATCTCCTCAGGGGCTGTACCCGATCCAACCGCAATGATTCAGGAGCTACAGCATTTGACTATATACCACGGGGCTGTACCCGGTTCCAACCTCGCAATTCCAGACGATGCCGTGTCAATGTTCTTTGGGTTTGGACAGTTACCATACAGGCTGATTGAACACAGGTCTCAGTACTTGCATAATTTTGGCCGGAGAGTATTATTTTTACCCACCTACGATGTTTTTCACAGAGATATGCATCTTCTATGCAATACAGATTTCGATTCAGCCGTGATTCAATGCCCGGCAGATGACTTCATCCTCCACCTCATGGTTTCGAGATCCACTGGACCTCGTGATATTTATGCTAGTGAAGAGTCAACTAGCTCCTGCTTCGAGGCATTGTCTCAACATCAGTATGGCTTCTCATTTTCACATGACGTGTCTTCGTGGGCCTCAGGTGCATGCGATTTATGCAATTTCTCTCAGGTGCTACTGCGATTCGCTTCCTTTACAGGGGCTGTACCCGATCCAACAGTTACAGATCCAGGTCAAAGACAATTTACCATATCTCGAGGGGCTGTACCCGTTTCCAACAGTGATGAAATGCAGACATCCAGAGCGGCTCAGACCATGGGAGAGCAGACATTCGTGCTGGCTAAGCAACTTGGTGATGTGGACTTGCGCGAGGAATTGTTTTGGAGTTATTTCGAAGATTGTGATATTTCTTTCAGGCTTGAACTTGGGTACTTCCTGGTGCGTCACACGATACAATCATCCTTTCAGACAAGAACCACTATGGAATGCATCAAGAACCACTACAAGACACTATCTCCAGTGGGGCTGGACCCGATAACAACAGCTTACGACTTCTTTTTGATTTGGCTCAGGGCAGATCTATCCAACGAAGCTTTCTCAAAGAATATCCAAATGGCTTCCCAGCTTTGGCACTCAGTTTATCCGCCAATACGCCGCTGCCACCTGATCTGCAAACAGCATGCGCCTGCTATCCTTCCACGCTCGTGGACTATAATGAAGCAGCAGAGATACCGATTTCAACCTTCGATAGTGATAGTCTCAATCAATGTTGCACACCTCAAAGGGGTAGTTGCAATCGGCGATGTGTACCAAGACATCAGAATAATGATGTTGTACATATTCTGCCAAGAGAACCATTCGTTTCCAGCAGTTCCAACATTAACTTTGACCCATTTCAAGAGCTGGAACCCATGAATCACCGCTCATGTTCATCCCATTTTCGAGGCTGGAGCGAAGCCATCTATGGGGGAGGGCACCCCGCATGGGGTCGCTGCGAAATTATCCACATGGAGCCTAATCCACCTTTCGCAGAACGATGTGCTGCTGCCACACAAGATAGCGGCTGGCTGGCCTCTGACGAGGCATTGTGGTTCCTTCGCTTGCTCAAAGATTGGAGATCTGACATCGCCATCGGCCCAATCATCCAGTGGAGCCCAAGTAGGGACCTACAACATTTGATGGCTGCGGAAGATCAGCTGCAATGCAACAACGGCCATTTGAACATCCTCTTATTTCTGGTGGAAGCACACTGGTGCGCTGTCGAAATTGACCGTCGTACCGAGCCTGTCCACGTGGTTCTCATCCAATGGCCTCCTGACCACCACAAACTGGCGATTTTGGAAGTGGCTCGTATTTTGCAAATTCCACCCCACAGTATGTTAGTCACACGGGATACCAATCATGAAGTGGTCACCATGTGTGGGTGGACAATCTTGTTCCGATGGTACACCAATTTTGCAATGCAAACCTGTCGCCAGCCATTAATCCATGCTACCGACCAAGATCAAATCCAGATCAACCGGGTCATTCATCGAGCACAACGTCATTGGGATAGAAGTAATGCACCCAACTGCCTTCGCTTGTTTGCCACAGAATGTCGACGTGCATTCCTGTCAGCCTATGCTCGGAATCAACCTGAAACGCGATTACCCAACTCAGTGTCAACGGTTATGTTTGTGGGCCCCCCAAGATGAATATGTTCAGGAAGTCAGCCAAGTACCACGACAGCCTACCCATCGAGAAAGGGAAATCAACTGGTTACGCAACCTACTTATCCAGCCTGCTTGGCTAACCAACTTTGAGGTTGAGCTGACACTTCAAGCAATACGAATGCAAATTCTCGACCAATTCTTGCCAGGACCATTGCACTTCGACCCACTTACAGGTCAACTAGAGTCATTTGCAAATGACCTTCCCAGTGTAGCGGGCTACACAAAAATGCTCTTATTTGTCACCCTCAACTATCATTGGATTTCCATTGCAGGTATGCACCATGACAATCGTTGGATGCTCACGGCGGTAGTACCAGGTCCAAGAAGTCGAGATTTGCCACCACTGTTTGCTGCAGTTGCTGCTCTACTGGAAACATCTCCTGATCGAGTCCATATTCAGGCGCTTCCGATGCAGTCGCCTCCCCATTTGTGTGGTTGGATTTTACTCCACTCACTACAGGAACAGTGTCAAACGCCTTTTATCCATGATGCAACAATGCTACTCCAACGGATTGCAGTGATGCCCAATTCTAGAATCAAGACGCTGATCTTCGAAGAGGCACTTAGCACTTGGACACGACATGCACCACATCAGGATTTAGTGACCTTTGCCACTCAAGTTCGGACTTATTTCCTGGCCCACCTGGATACATGGGGTTCACACCATGTATTTCGCTTTGGAGGTATGTTTCCCACACCCGCATCGACGCCTGTTCAAGCCTCATGGAATGTCATTTCTCCGGACACTAAGGCCAAGATTCTCAATAAGATTCGATCCCATGTCCCAAGACCTTTTGTCTGCCCATGTGTCCACCGTCTAACGGCATATGTTGAGATTGAGCGACTCGTGGCCACTGACAATCAGACGGCTACCTTTGCAGCTGTTGTGAAACCTTCGCCTCTTCAATGGGCTTCGCATTTTTGTCAAGAGCGAGTTGTACATACTCCGTGTTCACATACACAGCTTACTGATGTTGTTCTACGAGTGCCTAAGCTCTCAGCATCTTTGATCCCAAGCAGAGTTGAGGCGATTGTCTTCCAGGGTCGGGTTGACTTGACACCATCTCAAACCGTGATCAGCGTTTTAGATTTAGAATCCGGTCTCCGGGTCTTCCGCCATGGTCGTAATCATGCCACGCTCAATCTTGATATTGGTGAGTTTTGCTCGGGGGCATTCAGCGGATGGACTCAAGCAGGTAAAATTCTCGAACAAATGGGTTATCCCATCACCACCAAGTTTGCCATTGACCACGACCACTGCGTGGCCACCTGGTATGCTCAAAATTTTACTGAAGGGGCCATGGCTGCAAGACCGGAGGATGTTTTCCGTCTTCGTGATGAGGCCTTTTACTACCGTGAAGCACCAATCACATTTCAGACTGATGTTCAGCTAGGGTGGTACCTCCTGTTTTGTGAACCCATTGAAATTGCCACAGCATCACCACCATGTCCGGCCTTTTCCGCAGCCAGTACTTCTGCTGGATTGGAAAAAGCAGAAGGCCAAGTCATTGTTGATACCATCCTCAAGATTCTCATACTGCAGCCCAAGGTTATTGTCCTGGAGGAAGTGGCTAGTTTGCGTACACATGCCCACTTTCCCCTGATTCTTGAACTCCTTAACTGGGGAATTTTTCCAGGTGGCTTGGCAAGAAGTTTTAAACCTCGGTGATTGGCTACCGCAATCTAGTCCGAGGTTGATTCTGATCGCATTTCGCAGGTGCTCATACGGACTCAAACACTTCGCCTGTCAACCTTGGAAGTCCAGTCCATCACAGTCCCTGTCTCTCCACGAGTGCAAGTGCCTCTTGACAGATGAAGCCATCATAGAAGTGACCTCAGCGCCTTTAGATGTAGAGACAGCCAAGCTATATTTTGACCCCAATAAAATTCCAGGAGCAACACCACGGTCATTCAAAGACACGGTCCGTGCATGCTTGCGCACATCCAATGATTGCATTCAATGCATCATGGCAAGTTATGCTTACGGGCATGAAATTGATGCTACATCCTACTCACAGAAAGGCATTTTTGGCTCCCTCCTATGGTATCAGGGCCGGGTACGTTTCTTAGCAGGACCTGAGTTGCCGTGGCTGCAAGGTCTTTTGACTGCTTGGCAAGGACCGCTGAACTCTCGACTTTTGAACCATATTGTTGGAAATGCTATTAGTGTCCCACATGCATTGGTTGGCCTGTTTAATGCTTTAGGGCATTTTACGCGCTTGGATTTTGACACATTTCCACATGAGCTTTTCCAGGTTGCAATGAAGTCCCGCCTCCATGCTCAGAACTCAGACATTGATATCGACATCGATACAGGGACATTCTCGGTGAGTCCCAAGCAAGTCCCAGCCACTGCGCCATGGGAAGTGGATGCACTTTCTCCCTCACCTTTTACACAAGTGGTATTCTTGCAAGGCAATAAGCGGCGCCTCATCTATGTTCAATCAGGTTTGCCAATGCAGCCAATTTTCGCGTCATTGTTTCAGTCCTTTGATAGTGACAATATCAGCTGGCTGCCGTTCGACACTCCAGAACTCTCACTTCCTGTCGCACCCACTGACGTATTCTGGGGCTCACGCATGACGTTCTCTCTGCCAGAGTCATACCGACTGTGCCTTCAGGAACAATCGTTCAATACTCCAGCCGACAAGTGGACGATGATCCTGTTACCAGACCGCTTCGAGATACATCGGTTCGATCCATCAGTTAATATTGCAAACCTGACTGCCGCCGTCTCACTTGACCGACCTTCTCCATACCACCTCTGTAATCACATGTTGGTCAAATGGCCGTCTCATGCCCATCCGTGCCAGGTAATTATTGCCAGATCCGTGGAACCTCCGAGGATCCATATTGACGAGCCTTTTGACAGTACTTTCCTTGATATGGGAGATTGGCTTCAAGCTAGATTGGATGCATCCGAGACAGCCTTGTTCTTGCAGACGTGTCATGCGAGTGGGGTCTCCGATCTGTTATGGTCGTTAGGTTGGCAGCTGTTTCATCTTCTTGAACCACATCCATCCAGATCCTATGAGCACATCATGATCTTGCCTTCAAGTACTCAACTCCATGTCGACGCAATAGCCGTTCGTAATATCCTGGCAGCTCATGTCACAACTTGGTATATTCCCACGACATTCGAGCCATCTACGAATACGGTGAGGTTATCGTTGAAACTCTGGGCCACGGTTATTTGGGATGGATATCTTCCTATCCATACCAAAACGGACGTTTTCGCTGAAGCTTGGCACGCAGCGAGTCGATTCCTCGGGCCACTGGTCCCAGTTCGTTCGATTTTGAGAGGCAAACGTCTGTCCCCCGAAGAACCTTTCTCTGGCTATATCAGCCAAGAGGATATCCACTCTCACCTCAACAGAGTCCACCTGGTGGGAGTACTCCAAGGAGGAGGGAACAAAGCCGATCTGGCCTTGCGCACCAATCAAGCCCTTTTAGACTTCCTTCTCCAAAATGGAGCCTCTAGTATAACAACGGCGCAGTTCGTCAAGGACCTTTTGACATGCGCTGGTGCTACACGGATTCAACAGATCCTTTCGATCCGTGATTCAGATGCCAAGCTCGACCAAATTAAAAGCACCGCCCTCCATTTTCAGATTGCCCTACCAGAGTTCGCGGGTTTTGACATGGATACCACCAAAAGACTTCGCCGGAATGCCGCCAAACGATTTGCCGACCAACCCATTCACAGAGCCAATGAGTTTGTCTTGTCTCCGAATTTGTTCCATGGCGCCAAAGGCGAACCAATATGCAATGCCTTCGATCAGTCCCAAGACGAGGGCGTTTTTCTCATTGACGCCACAGATGCGGAATCATTTAATACAGCCCACCGTCAAGCAGTCAAGCCTTGCATTATGGTTATTCTTGGCCCGGTTTGTCCCATCCCATCAAAGCAATGCCACGCATGCAATTTGCCAGCCACAGATAGTCAAGGTGCCAAAGTAGTTATAGCAACATGTGTGCACATGTTAGGAGAGGTGAAGGCTTTTATGTTTGGAGCAGACCAGGACGATATCGCAGTTGAAGCAACCTCCATCCTGGCATTCACCGCATGGCGGACAGAAATGACAGAACACCTATGGAACCAACTATGCGACGGACCCTTGAAGACGATCTGGAAAACTTTCTCGATTGACCCCGCAAAAAATGTGGTTGATAAGCCGTGGGGACGCAGTTGGCGCGACGACACAGCCAGTGTTGACCCAGCTGATGCACATAGTTTCCAAGTACATGTCAGAGTTTACACCTCGGTGACCTCGACGATATTGGCCCAATCCGGGGTACAAGGCATCTTTGTCAGTCCTAAGTCCGCCGATGGAACGTCAGTTGATACTTCCTTCGCTGTGATATGGCTTCGAGACAAAGATAGAGACCAGGCAATTCAGGAAACAAAGAAGGTACCCGAGCATGCCGGTCTTGTCCTATCCCACAAAGGCAAACGAGGGTATGGAATTAGGATCCCTAGTACAGCCTACGAGGAAGCACAGGGAATTCTTTTACCAACCAATCCGAAGCAGACTCACATCCCAGCTAACTGCTATATGAAGCTGTCGCCCCTCCCACATGGAGTTACCCATGACGACATTCGAACGTGGCTGCAAAAGCAAGCACTGGTGATGAGGCCCATACGTAGCCTGGGAGCGAACACGTGGCTACTTGCAGCATCAACCAAAACCGAGGCCTGCCATTACTTATGGGGTAAGTCAACAGTTCTGCTGGCCCCTCTAGCTACTTCCCCACCTGTCAAACCAGTCATCGTAGCGGGTGGTGTTCGTCCAGCTTTGCCTAAGGCCGTACCGGCAATAGCAAGTGCATCCACTAGTGCAAGTACCAGTGACTCGTGGGACCCATGGGCGCAATGGCACCAATCCGGAGATACCGGACGCACCCCATTCGCTTCTAGCGATCCGATTGACTCCCACCGCACCTGGTCTTCCAGAACCAGCCAATATTCGAAATCCTCTACAGCTACTTCTACTTCTCCGCAAGCAGATATTACTACTATCCAAAGCCAAATTCGTGACTTGACACAAGCCAATAAAGCTACTCTGGACCGGGAAGCCAAGTTGCGCCAAGAGATGCACACAGAATTTTCCAAGGTCCGCACTGAAATGAAGACTCAGATTGAAACATCTGAACAGTCACTACGAGCTACACTCGATCAGAGAATTCACTGCATGGAGCGCAGCTTGCAAGATACCAATGCAGGCATGAAGGAAGGTTTCAACGCCATCCTTGCCAAGCTCGGACATTCCAGTAGTGTGGATCAGGCTAAACGACCTAAACCAGATGGTGAAATGCAGGTCGATGAAACTCTATGACCTTTCGAGCCACCAGAATTAGATGCAGTAATTCTGTTGCATTCTCACCCAGCTGACCGTCAGATCCAGGTTTTTACGTCATCATTGGATTTGACAAGTGCTGTTTGCAGCATGAATGATAATCCTTATCGACAGATTTTTGGATTTGCCTTTCAATCTTATCTTTTTCCTGACGTTCAGCGTTGCATGTGTTTCGAGCTGTGGTCTTCACCACAGTTTTCCACTACTAGCATTGGCTGCTATTCTCACTGTGCCAGCCAGTATCCTCGGGATTTTCTGTCTAGTGAGTGTTATCTTGGCGTGCCATACTACACCAGTCTTTCACACGGGTCTCATCAAGCAGTTAGTTTTTCAATGCTCGCTGAGGATACCGATGATGCCATAATTTCTCGGTGTACCTCACAAGCCGGCTACACCGGTGGCCAGGGACCCTCTTACCATACAAATGTGACGATCTCACCCCAAACACAATGTTTTCATTTCTCAAATCTACAGTCCCTGGCCGCACTTGCCATCGTACAGCCCTCGTGGTTGAACGAAAACAGCGTCATGTGGCAGGTCTGGCCGGTTCGACAGAGTCCTTTTACAGGTGTAGTGGAGGGGTATCTGTACTTGTCAGAACTGAACTCTCCCCATCACATTTTGTGTATACATTTACAGTCCCATGATTGGAAGTTAGGCACTCGGATCGGCGAAGCTTCTAATCCGGGTCCACCGTCCACATCAACCTCGAGCCATTCCGTTACGGTTAGTTTGGTCAATCCAACAACTATCTACCAGAAAGAGGACGATCTTCTATCCCTCAATTCTGAGGTGCTTTGTTTGGCGGAAACTGCTGCAACCCGCACTGTGCAACATGCGTTTAACCAGGCTATCCGTACTACACCTTATCGCACATTCTGGTCGGCTCCTGTGCCAGACAAAATAACTAAAGCAAATCCACATTTGGGCACCACTTTGCGAGGTGATAACTTAGGGACTGCCATCATGACCAGACTTCCATCGAGAGACCCACGACATATCTTTCCTCCTGTCGTTTGGGAAACTTGTCGTGTTAACAGTACGATTGTGTCCACAGGCTGTCTTGATATCATGATCGTTTCTACCTATTTGCAAGCCGGCAAGTCCGCGGAAGCCCGGGTTGTCAATAATCAACTTTTGCAAGACTTGATGTTGTCTTATGTTCTTCCGATTGATTTACCATTCATCATCGCAGGGGATTTTAACACTGATATTCACAAATTGGATGCATATACTCACTTCCGCAACATGGGCTGTCAAGAGATGTTTCAGTTTCACCGCCAAGCATTTGGTTTTAACCTTCCTCCTACGTGTAAGGGAGCAACAAGGTTTGACTCCATGATCATTCATCCAGTACTGGTCAAGTACATTCACCGCATCGAAATTGGACCTGAACACCAATTTGCTGATCACTGTGTCGCACATGTTCAGTTTAACCTTCCTACGAAACTCGTAGATACTCACTCATGGTTTGTGCCCAAATCCTGGACCGTGTTCCCTATCCAAAAGGACACTTTGGCCTGTCAATACCGACAAGCACGCTGCCCAGCCGTTACATCTAGAGACCCAGCCGAATGCTTGCATCATTGGTCTCTGCGTGTTGAAAAGGCCATTCATCAGACTCTTGGCGTTCACAAAGCCGCCGAGCCACTACAACAGTCTCAAGGATTTCTACCTCAGACTTTCCGGGGTCGCTGTGCCCTACCGAAGCTAGTTCGTAACAGTTGTCCTCGATCACCTAAGCACGACATTACAGGTCAGTACGAACCTCCCACCGAGGTTACATCCCTCAAGAGCAGACAGAAAGTCCGACAAGTTGGAGCGCCTTTTTAAGAAGTACGACCTTATGGACTCTCACCTTTCCCAGCGTTCTCATTTAGCGAGATGGCCTGAATTGCAGCATTTGTGGAAAGTCATCTGTTCGGCCAATGGATACGGGCGCTCCTGGGCCCACTGGCTTCTGCAATTTGAATCTATTTCCGGAGTTCCACATGACCTCCCGAACTATGATCAGCTCTATTGTTTTCGACAAATAACCCAGTATGATGCTGACTTATACTGCCAACATGAAGCCAAGTTGCGGCGTCAGTCTCGCCAACATGCCTTGAATCTCGATATCCAATACAAGTCTTGCTCGCAATCTTACAAGCGTCTTAAGGATAGTGAGGCTAAGGTGTCCCTGGCTTTCCTATCAAACTCGCTGCTCAAGCCTCGTTATGTCGATCGGATAAAGGGCCAGTTGTTTTGACTATCCATCAGCCGGTGAGCTTTCGATTATATGCCGCCGCCACCTTTGGCACTGCCCAGCTTCGCATCATGGAACAATGTGATTCTCGCATTCGTTGTCATGTTCTGCATGGTTGTGTCCCCACACATGGAGATCTTGTCCAAGAGGTCTTTGCCTACGACGTGCATCAAATGGCGACCCCTTTTACCGAATACTGGTCTCAGTTCTGGAACCGTGATTCGCCACAGGATGAATGCTCTGATCAACCTTGGGAACAGACCTTGGACTCCCTATGTGCTCGTATTCCACCAAGCACTCCCCTCCAAGTTCAATGGGATGACCCTGATATCTTGCAACAGACTATCCGACGACTTAAGCCCTTTAAAGCTGTGGGCATCGATGGATGGAGAGCTGAGGAGTTACAATCCCTCCCTTATGAAGCAGTCGCCGATTTGGCCAGTATTCTAGCCGTGATTTGGCCTCAAGGACTCTCAGCACACCAGTTAATCGCCCGAGTAATTCTCCTTGCCAAACGACAGCCCCCCACGGCTATTATTGATGGCAGGCCGATAACAATTCTTGGCTATTTGAGTCGCCTCACATCTAAACTTATAGCCGATCAGTTACTAAGCCAATGGGCCACTGCGTGGCCCAGCGCTATCTCCGGTGGATTACCCTTTCGAGGAGTTCAGGATGTTACCTTTATGCAGCAGTTTCAAATCGAGTCTGCCAAGAACCGCTCCCTTCCGTGGAGAGGCTTCACACTCGATCTCATTAAAGCCTTTAATTTACTTCCACGTCGCCTCATTTACCACCTCCTCATTTACCATGGGGCCCCCCCTCAATCCGTGGCATTTTGGTTTCGGAACCTGCGAAACATGACACGTCGACTACAGGTTCGTAATGCAATAGGGCCCGCCATTCATATGACCACCGGAGTGCCAGAAGGTGACAGCATGTCCGTATGTGCCATGTTGGTGGTTTCTTCCGCCTTTTATTGGATGCTACAAACCCCCACAGTCTTCCCATATGCATATGCAGATAACTTGTCATACTTAACCACGAACCAACGAGATAACATTCTTACTTTCCAGAAGATCAAGCAATTCGTGGCAGCACTGCGTATGCAAATCGATTTCACTAAATCTTGGGCATGGGGGGCTACCCTGGATGCACGTCAAGACTGGAAGGCTTTCTTGCAACAAGAATTTCCACATGATACCCCAGTTCAGGTTCTCAACTCCACTAAAGATCTTGGTTGCATGACTCACTACACTAACCACATCACATTAGGACATCTCAAGGTCAAAATTGCCAGTGCCATTCAACGCTATAGACGTATCCGATGGTTTAAGATGGACATTGCTCATAAAGCTAGGATTATCCAAACAGCTATCTGGCCCCATGCATTCTTCGGAGCCGAAACACAAATAGTTGGAGACAAACACTTTAGGACACTCCGAAGGGAGGCCGCCACTGCATTGATTGGACCCGAGTCCCAAATATCAAGCTGGTTAGCAGTCCATTTGTTCAGCACTCAATTGCAAGATCCTTTACTTTACGTCATTACCAATGCACTGGCTTTTATGCATCGTATGTTTCATGTAAATCCAGACTTGGCACTTAAATTCCTCCAGGCCGTCACACAGCATGAGGGTCCCGCCATTGGGCCTGCAGGGGCCTTAGCCCGATATCTACGTCACGTTGGTTGGTCACTGGCCCCTGATGGTCGTCTGACTCTTGACGGTCATTTATCAGTCTCCGTCCGACATGATGCCCTCAAATTTATTCGTCAACAATTACGTCTGGCTTGGGCTTACCAGATTAACCGAAACATCTGCCATAGAAAGGGAGTCATGGATCATCCCTTTGACTTTGTGATCCTTTCCCGGGTCTTGCGTAAGATGCCTGCTGCCGCCATCCGCTCAATTGCCTATAACCTTACCGGAGGTTATCAAGTGGGTGCTGTTAAAGCTTTGTGGTCTGCTACCACTGATGCACGCTGTCCTTATTGTGACCAATTCGACACTCACACGCATCAGCAACTTGAATGTCCAGCTGTCCAAGAAATTCGAGATAGACACGCGAGCAGTGACCTATTTGCTTAACAATCCACATAAAATATGGCTCCCCCTCCCTGGCGCATTCCCCCACATCACCGACTTGCGCCAATTACTCTTGGCGCGTGGCCAAGACACTGGTCATACGCACATTCGTCAGGAAGCAGATGTGCTCTATTTTTACACAGACGGCTCAGCCGATAACCCCCTCCACCCGGAGACCAGAAGAGCCGCGTGGTCTGTCATCCAGTTTCGACCCGAATCCATCCAAGATCCATTTCTTACCATCAAAATTCAACATGTCCAAGGTCCACAATCCATAGCTCGAGCTGAGCTCGCTGCCGTCGCGTGGATTATTCAGCACGCCACTAACAACAATTGGTCTCAACAAGTCGTCGTTACGACCGATTCCCAGTATGTCATCAACACCATTGGCCACATTACCCAACCGGCTCATTATCCCTCCTGGCATCGCCTAGCCAATGCGGACCTACTCCAGGTCATTGCGCGTGCGTGGTCTCCGTCAAAATTTGTCTTTCGAGAGGTTAGATCTCATCAAAATATCCAGGATGTCCCCCCAGGCCCGGAACGCGATGATGTTCAAGGCAACTCATGGGCCGATTATGCAGCAGTTCTGGCGCGTAAAACTGATCATACCCTTGTGCATTCCATCTTCCAGAAAGCGGCCATTTGGCATCGTGACCAGTTTGATCAGACTCAGGCCATCTTGAACTACCTCGCTGATCTCAATCAGCATCACGCTAGTCTTAAACAGGCACAGTCTTTTAAGAATTTGGGCCCCACCCATCACGATTCCACGGCCGATTGGGGAACTCTGTTCCGCCAACGCGAATTGTACAAGATCTCGCATGCTCCTCTTGTGTTGACCCCTCTGGTCCACCCAGCCTTTATTACTGCATGTGTATGGGGAAATCAGTATGCCGACCTTGTCCTAAGATTCTGTGCTAGCCTCAAATGGCCAAACCCGGACGTGCACTCACCAGACCTTGAGACTGACACAGGTATTACATGGCATGAACTCGCCTTGGCCTTCATTGTTAATACAGGCCTACAATTCCCGTGCGCAACCTGTTCATTGGCAAGATCCTTCTGTGTTAGCCCTCCCTATCACCCGGAGATCCTTACGAGAACAAGCTGAGGCCTTTCGTACCATTGTCCTTTACCTTCAAGGTTATGCTGATACACCCTTGATCCCCAAATATTCTAAAACCGGCTCGCTTAGCCTCACACAGGTGGGATGGGGACGATCATATACAGGTGGCTTTGCATCCCGTCCAGAACTCCCTAACTCTAGCGCCGTTCAACGGACGCTTGTCCTTTACGCAGAAAATTTGCATTGTAAGCCACCGTATCATCCTGATGGCCTGGTACCTATGCGACACGCAGTCACTCATTTTCCTATTGTGCCTGCGCAACCGCTTACATTTGAGCAGAAATTTAAATATCGTCGCAATCTCCGCAAAGTGTGGAACACAAACGGCGACCTGGATTCCGTCACGATCCCAGCACCTAATTAGGAATTTACCTTTGAGCACCCTACGAGCAGCGCGGACATTCGGTTTCACGTAGATAGTTGTCTCACATGGTAGCTTCATTGCAACGTCTTTATCCGACAAAGTGATACTGACCCCACTCCCGGACACCCACCAATACGGTGAAGGGTCGCGGGAAGCGCGTCGACAGCGAGCGCAAGTTGTGTGAGTAGGAGGGGTGCGGTACCTTAAAACGGGATCCACCTGCAGACGAGACAAGGGTCATTTTGGAACCAGGATTAGGATCGGTTGGGAACGCGGGAGATTAGTTTATCAGAGCTGTCCTCTCCTCTTCCTTCTCCTCTTCCACAAATACCAGATCGCAGTGGGCACCTCCAGGCCTCACCCGCAAGCGAACCAGATAGAAAGAATGCCAGAAAATGCCAGAAGGAATGTCAGCAG
>CAXAMN010023777.1:0-15379 GCA_963970005.1 Durusdinium trenchii
GGCTTCTTGCCGCGGCCCAAAATCTCCACCTCATCGCCCTTCTTCACAATACCCTGCTCAACTCGGCCAGTGCACACAGTTCCTCGACCAGAGATGGAGAACACGTCCTCCACAGCCAAGAGGAAAGGCTTGTCAGTGTCACGCTCTGGCGTTGGGATGTAGTCATCCACAGTCTCCATCAGCTCCAAGATCTTGTCGACCCACTTGTCATCACCTCACGGGCCATCGGCACAGGATCTTGCTCGCTGTCCCTTGTTTCCGACACAAACAGAGTCTGGAACGGGAAATGAATGAGATGAAAGGAAGGTGCTTCTGCAAAATGTTTGGACTTCATTCAGCAGAGGTGCCTTTCTTGGTTCCTGGGTTGCTCTTCATGGCTTCCAGGGCCTGCAAGGCAGATCCTGCGCACGGCAGCAGTGATGCAACATTATCTGATTTGTTCATGCAAGCGAACAGTTCATGGAACCTTGCAAGATGATTCTTCTCCTACAGAGGTGGTTGTCCACGTTCATGTTGCTTTGTTGGAGCATACGAATGCACATCTCTCGTCTTGTTCACAGTGCGAACGCCGTGACTGAAAGTCCTTGCACGAACGGAGTGTCGTCACCAGGGAAGCCATACTGGCTCAACCTGAGTAAAGCAATGCCACCAAGTTTCAGTTTCTATCCACTCATCTTCTCTCAAATCATTCATCTGCACAACAGAGAAGCTCAATTCAAAAGTCTTTGATCGCCTTTCAGCAGCTTGGCGTCCAAAAAGAGAGATGTTTAAGATGTTTAAGTGTGAGTTCTTGTTTTAAGATTTAGCCTCCGCATCTTCGGTCAACAGTTTGGTGAACGAAGTGGTAGCTGAAGCCATGTTTCACCGTCTCCTTCCGCTCTTCTAGTCCTGGCATCGCTACTAGGAGCAAGGACACTACTAGGGGCTAATCTCCTAAGTTCCCGGACATCTCACGGGTTTCCAGCTCGACCAGCTCTAACAGCTCCTCATCATCCATCATGTCCACCTGGGCGCCACGTGCGGCCGGCCCAAACGTCCCCGGTAAAACCACCTCCATCGTCCCAAACGTCCTGTTTGCGTCCGACTGGGGCCGATGTCTTGAAAAAACAATGAAAAACACTGGTGGTTGATCCATGATCTTTCATGATGAAATGGCAAAGAAATGGCAATGTCTTTCTTTCATGATCTTTCATATGCTTTCATGGTTTAGAAATTGAGCTCATAAAGGCCGGATCTTGTTTCATGAGCAAATCCACCTTTTGCTCAAGCATCTCTGAGCTTCATCAACTCGAGCTCTACTCGACTGTCAAGATCTTGAAGCAGCTCTTCTTAAGGTACCGGCGTTTGAGGTAGGTTCAGCGAAGTTTTACAACTTGGTATCAAAATGTATCAAATGTGAAGAAATGCCATTCTCTCTCTGCCACATCAAGAAGAGCTTAGATGGGTCAATTCAATCAAGATGCTTAATAAACAAAGCTGCTGTAATTTGAACATCGCCTTATAATCACCTTTAATCACCTGTTTTCCCCCGAAGCCTGAACGCCGCGTGAACGCCCAGGACTTCGCCTTGTTCATGAAGCAAACCAGCTTGGGCACGCCCACCTGCACCAGTCGGCGGAGCGCGGTCCAGACGCCGAGGTCCGGCGGCGGAGCGCGGCGGAGCGCGGCGGAGCGCGGCGTCCGGCACCTGCTTCGAGAGGAGAATGTGCTCGCGCGTCTGGGCCATGGGTCCATCTGGGGAGGAAATCACCAGAATTCCTCCATCCATTTGGCATGCTCCTCCAGCAAGCGCGAAGGGTTGGGGGAGTGGGGCAGGTTCTTCTCAAGACAGGGTTTTTTGCCGTGGAAGCTCAACAGAGCAGATGTGGCATGCAATCTGTTTGGTTCACAAGTCATATAACAAGTTCACATCATCTACCCAAAGTAGATCTTTCCTCCCCAATGGACAGAAACGTCTGCCCCTTCTTGGTGTTTTTGTTCATCGGTGCTGGAATCTGTCTCCAGAAAAGAAATCCCAGGGATGTTGTGCCCAAACGAAATCCCATGTGTGGTATGAAAGTGTATGAAATGCGACCATGTCAAGTGATTCTCTGTCAGACATGTCATGATGCTTTCGTGAAGCGGGGCGGTCCTGTGATCATGTTCTTCACATAGTCTGCATGCCCTGGGCAGTCCACGTGACAGTAATGCCTGATACAGCTTCCAGGCGGCCGAGACGACCGCACCCCTGACCGCCCCAACGGTCCACAAACAAGTGGTGTGCCCAAAAAGCGAAGGTGCAAGAGCACATAGCAGACATTGTTAAGTTAAAATCACACGGGTGAGCAAAAACGTCCGAGACTCTGCAAAGCACGGCATGCACAATTGCAAATTGGCCGGAAAAAAAGAACTGACCGAACTTACCTCGCCTGTTCTCCGTCTCGTACTCAATGTGGGAGGCGTTGATGGTGATACCACGCGACCGCTCCTCTGGGGCGTTGTCAATCTCCTGCAGTGAACTGCACCGTTCCTCTGACCACGTGGCCTTGTCTGACCTGACCTGCAAGAATTGGTGACCTCAATTCAACACCATGTCAAGGACTGAAAATGGATGAAATCGAACGTGTTCTCCAAAAATGAAGCGGCCGTTCTTCAAGAAATGGACCCATCTCTTCATAAAAAGCACAAGTAAAAGAGATGGTCGTCTCAGGGGGGGTTGTAGGGATTGGCAAATTAAGCAACTTCCTATGTGTTTGAGGCGGATCGTGTCAGCCTCATAGGACTTCTGCTTCGTGTCGCCAGAGGTGCTAAATCTGCAAAAAAGGTGCAATCTGTTTGACCCCTGTTTGACCCTAACGATGGAATGGACCAAATGAATACACTTCCAGAGATGAAAAATGTGTTGAACAAGTTTTGGGGGTTACGTAGGTCTTGATCCAAAGCCATCTGAACAGTCCAAGGCTGATTCTTGCATACATGTGCTGTGTGGTATCTGGGGCTGGGACTGGCCGCAGACCAGAGAGATGGCAGCAGACAGAGTGGTCTTGCCGTGGTCGACGTGGCCAATGGTGCCGATGTTCACGTGAGGCTGATGCGAATACACAGTACACAAATTATGTGCTGTTCCAAATAGATGACTTTGACGACTTTGATGAAGCTCAGAAAGGAAAAGGTTTGTCATGAACAAGTAAATCTAGTGGCGGCCTTGGATTCGGCATGGCAAACCACTGCAGAAGCCCTGGTCTGGCCCACCTTTGCAGTGACAGCGTTAAGAGAGCTTGGTCTGAAAGGCTTCGTTTCGCATTGAGCTGATGCTAGGAGCCAGACTTTTCGGCCAACTCTGCTCAATCCAGCCTTCAAACTTCAAAAGGAACGTGCAAACAAGAGCTTCTCAAAGGCTCAGCGACAACTACAGACTGAATGTGATCATATGCTCATGTGTTCCCTGTAAGTTTGGCGATCCTCCACAGCATCAATCTTGCAAAACGAACCAAGGCCCTTGCACCCAGTGCTGCAGCACCCATCACAAGTGCCTCTGCAGCGGATTTTGCGCGTTCTTCAACGACATCGCATGTTTGGATTCTTCAACATGAGATGTGTTCGCACAGGGGCACATCAGTTTCCTTTCTGGAGTTGTTGTTCTGTGGTCTTTTTGAGACCAAGGAAGGCACGAAGGGCATGGCTTGGCCAACACTTGCACCAGAAGATGATGCCTCAGAAAATATGAGTTTCCCAACAAGTCTGGAGGAAGCACCACCTACAGCAGATACACTCCGACGAACAAAAACTAGTCATCCAAGGCATATCCAAGTGGCTCATGTTCATCCTTTTCCACTTCATTCCACTTCCATGTTAGTGAGTCGAAGTGACAGCCAGTAGCTACACAGGTCAACCTGCAATGCCCTGCCGGGACCTGCAAAGCCTGGGGCAACGGCTTGGCCTCTCGCAGATCGCGCATCCTGTCCAGACCACCATGGTTTCGGTGACAAACGTCACAGGGTATCAAAAGCCTGCAAAAGAATTGTGACGCATAGTCTCCAGATGGAAGATCGTGTCCCAGACATTTTTGGGATCCATATTTCTTCCACCTACTTTACAAACAGAATGACTCTAAGTGTACCTGCATGTGCCAAGCACCGGCACCAACCGTGACCATTTCAGGAAGCACCGGCCACCCGTGTCCCGCCTTCAGTTGAGCGGGGCCCAGCTGCAGAGTCACGAAGCTGGTGGATCCAAGGACCTGCAGACGACCCGGCGCGGTCCGTGGCGCGCTCCGTGGAGCACTGCGCAGTGCGAGCATTCGGTGGGGGACCCGTCGTGTGGAGCACTGCGCGGTCAGCGCGGTCAGCGCGGTGGACGAACGTTTTCCTCCAGTTGTCCGACGAACGTCCGGACATCTGATTCAACTGCAAGGCACCTGTGGCTCAAGGTGCCGGAATGAGGTCATTCATCAGGTGGATCACACAATCACACAAGGCTTAGTCAGGAGGTACCGTGGACCCAAGAAAGAATCCTTCGAAGTAATGCATGTTGTTTATATGTGTTGTTGAAACAGAGGTTCATATCTAAGATAGCCGCGCCGGGGTCTTGTTTGTAGTTGAATAGTTCATCTGCGTCACGCGTACGATGCTCGCTATGGGCGCAGCGTTGCAAGAGACAAGTTTAAGGTTTGAAGTGAGTAGAGGTCCACCAGCACGATCCCGCTGGTTGCATGCTGAAGGCCCGAAGGCTCGCTCCTCAAAACCCTCACAGAGTTTTGACACGGCCGAGGCACGACCGCCATGGTTCCAGCCAAGGCAATGGATACAACGCTGGAGCCTGAAAAATGCCACGAACCCTTCGGGGCGTTGCCCCAAAAAGAACAACACCTGATTCCCTGGTTCTTTGGATAGGGCAGTTGTAGAGCATACCCAGCTCACCTGACTCCCGTTGATAGTTTTTGTGGGATACTTGTTTTGGATGGCAGACAACATCTTTAGGTGAGAATTGTCCTTCATTTTTCTTAGGATCCACGATGGTCCGCGTGTTCCTGATTTGATCAGACGGATGTCATCATGATGTGCTCATGAGGATCCCAAGAGGTTGCAGTATACTTATAACTTATATAAATGTAATATAGAAAGGAACAACCCTGTCAGGAGGTCAAGATACTGTAGCAAAAAAGTCCCAGAAGGTAAGACATCAGTTAAACCATTGTAGGGGATTGTTGGCTTGTTCGAAACGGGTTTGGCAGCCCTGTCAGGTGGTTGCATGAAAAGGGTACACCGATCAAAGAAAGCACTACATCTCACCAAATGAAAAAAGGAGTTGGTCCACATTCTGAGTTTGGTCAACACAGGAGCTGGCACCCCAAGAATCAATGTTTTAAATGGGGTGGCGTTAAAACAACGGAACCCGGGCTCATGTTTACGTGGTCTTTTGAATGGGTCCAAGTCGGTTTCTTTGAAACATGACAGTTTCTTCCAGTTCTTGCTTTACCCTGACGAACAGAATCAACTCTTACAGGACCAAATTCAATGCACAATCCCGACTCCTGATTGTAATACATTTTTGCTAAAGCAAGGAGAACTCAGGTAGCTCAAGCTACCTTTCGTGATAAACCATATCAGATAACAAAGTCACCTTGGTCTTGAGTCTCCGAACGCTGTCTATCTGCCACTGCCACTAGGTGATGTTTAGTTTACACATACCGTCTCTGAGGACTTGACGAGGCGCCACGCGAATCGCTCGTGTGGCTTGGCCTGGTGGCACCAGGTCAGCCAGGGAGTTCTTTTATATCTTTGACTTCTTAAGGATATCTTGGAACACTCAAGGACTGGCATCCCCCTGCAGACGACCAAGGAAGAACCAGGTCGACCAGAAAACCAGGAAGACCAGCACACGAGGTCTAGCAGCGACGCTGCCGAAGGTCGGGTGCCGAAAGAACCGAAGTGTCGACAGGCACAACAAAAATGACGCAAATGGTAACAGGGACCGGAAAAAAGAAAGATCAAACTCATTCAAACTCTGTGAGTTTCAAAGGTTGCAGCAACCTTAGGCGGACCATATGAATTCAGGCGGAAGCGGGTCATCCGGCCAATTGAGTAATCAATTTATCTTGATGCAGAAATACGGGATGTCGAGAGATTCCGCCAGTAGACTTGCGTTCAGGACCTAGGTGAAGCGTTCCGGTCGTGAAAGGTGTCTGTGGATCACTCCGTACTAAGGCAATATTAGTCATGGCTGTGAGAAATTGAAAGCATACGCTTACAAGCAATGAACACGCATATGCCGCTGCATCTTACAAAGTTCCCAAGCATGAGAAGCCACCCCAGCTCCCCAAGAGCACGAACGGGCAACCGCTAGATGAAGATCATTACACCCATGGCAAGACACATGAGCTGGAACCCACTTTGCAGCCGGAGGTCTTTTTCTGCCGCAGCCTCAAGGCATTTCCGCATTTCCCTGGATACTAAGGACCCAGGTGTTCAGATGTTTTCAGGTTCGTTAGTGCCAGGGTCGCATCGATCGCTCGAAACCGCGGGCCGGACGAAGCGTTGACCGGGTGACGAGGTGACGGGTGACGGTGACCGGAGGACACCGGCGGGTGCCGGATCAGTGACACTGAGCCCAACCAACCAACCAACCAACCAACCAACCAATTGCATCCTATTAATATTGTACTGATCATGGAAGAAACTTCTTTCCAAATTCCCCTTAGACCAGGTACACCAAGTGCCCTGCGACATGGCACCAACTCCCCAGCGCCGCGCCTGTTTTGCGCCCGCCCTTCCTGTTATGAACCAAACGGCTGCGTGGCATCCCCAGCTACGACCATTTCTTTTGGCTACGACCCGCCGAGCTTCGTCCCCAAGCTGAGGGGGCGTTAAAGCTGGGGGGCCTTGGAGGGGCCTCTGGCTACAAGAACTCACTTATCCCTACAAGTCCAGTCTGACCCAGGTCCAAAACCTGGTCTAGACTACTTCCTATTCCGTATCGGTTTTGTGTTGTTCCATCTCCAGTAAAATTTGAGGTCTAACTGACTTGAAGGGTGTATATACCTTAAACCTCGGCCTTGGGCATTCGGCATGGGCATGCATCTAGAACTCTTTGCCCCATTCAAAGATGTCCTGCACGGCGTCTGCGTCGTCACCCGGATGCTGCACCTGCTGAAGCGCTGCTCTCCAGCTCTCCTCAGGTCGAAAACACAAAGCAGAGAAGAAAAAGTTGAAAGTGTGGGCAGTTGCAAGTGTTCTATCACATGGCTGCGAAAGTCATGTGATAAGGGGCAGCTGTACTCCCTCCAATCCCTCCAACACTTGGAAGTCGCACAGATACCTTTGGAGATCTTGGAGGGTCATGTTGCTTCCTCTACCGGTCACATTCAGCTTTCACCATTGTCTGAAGGGTCTTGCCTTTCACGGGATCCACATGTGTTACACCCAGGAAAGGCACGTCCTCCTCGCCATGTCCAAAGCTCTGGCAGCACCGCACATCGCCGACGCCCCAGCCGACGCCCGACTCTTCGGGTCAGAAATCCAAACGTGCTTCGGTGGTGCTTCCGCTGCCTAGGGGCCTAGGGGCGCCTCATGTAATGATATACTCAGATTTACGCGGTGATCTGATGTCATCTGTGGGAGGTCTCCGCTCTCGCAACGGCTTGGCTTCGGTGGATCCTTGGGGGGTTCACACCGAACAGCTCCGGCATCACTCACCAGCGCTCCGAGGGGCGCTGGTGCCGGCTGGGCGTCGTTTTTGCAAGGAAACCCCACGAAGAAAAGATAAGAAGAGCGCATCTCTTCATCATTGCAGGCTCCTTTTATGTAGTTAAGACATCCCACATCCTTCCAACCCGAACCCCATCCAATGCTTTTTCCGCAATTGACCCTGGCCGGGCATATGAATCAGGTGAAACGTCAGGAGCTCCTTCTATGAAGCTCCAGGTTCGTAGCGGCCGCCCGGACAATGCGGAAGATTGCCCGACAGGCTTTCAAAAAAAGTATCCCCAGAGATGAACTTGATCAAGCAGGACTTTCAACTGCACTTTCAACCAAGAGTTCTGCAATGTTCTGCATGTGTGTTGCCCGCAGACCGGCACGGCACATCATGCTACATCATGCAACTTCCGCGATGGGAGGTGAAACTCAACACAACCAAGTCTCATCAAAAGCGTTCCTGTCAGTTGGTTGGCTTGAAGTCTGCGTGTCGGTCAAACGACTAAACGACAGGAGAACAGAAGGGTCTGCTAATTCTTTCCGACTTTCTGATAACAGACCCTTTCTGAAGGGTCTGAAGGGTCTGCTAACAGAAGGGTCAGAAGGGTCTGCCGACATGTGTTCTGTATGACTTTCGGCGAAGTCGAATGCTTCCTATACGAAAACATGGGAAACATGACCACCCGCTGCATCGCGTTTCGCCGGTTCACAATGCCACCCGTTTCGGCCACGCCCAGGCGGGGGCCTCTCTACTTTCCCTTCCCCTTCTTCTTCGGTTGCGCGGCCTGTCGACGGGACGAAAGAGGCCGAAGCGGTCGGGACACCTCCGGACGGTCGCGGTCACCGGTCGTTTCTCCTGGTGGGCGAATAAAAGTAAGATAGTAGCAAATAGCTACGGACGTAGCTTCTTGTTACTAGTAGTAATGCCCTTGTTACGGACGTAGCGATGCCCTTGTTACTAGTAGCGATGCCGCTTACTGTCGTCTGATAAGCTGAGAGAAGATTCCTTGTGAGTCTTTCGGTTGGACCCCTCAAATCACATCAACCACTGTGCCACCCTAATCATAGATAATCATAGTGTGTAATTAGTGGTCTTTGTTGGGCTGTAGCCTCCACACACAAGTGATCCGCATGTTCCTGTGGCGGCCGCGGTGGCCTCCGGTGGCGCGTTCTTGGCGTCTTCGCGCGCCTGGGAGCAGATCGCACCGCATCTTCGGGGCGTCGCAGGTGGGTTCCAGTGGAACGGTGGTGACCTTCGGTCGTCAAAAGTGGGACCCATGGAGACCCCCCCCTACCGTGATTCCCTTGATGTCGGTGAATCAGTGATCCTGTCGCGGCTTCATCTGTTCAACGTCTGAACGGGTCCGAAGAAGCACCGGTTTCTCGTTCGCACAACGTCTCCCGAGACACGGATCTCCGGGCAACTCCACGGAAATCCCGAACCTTCTCGCCCGTGATGAGGTGGTCAAAGGTCCGGAACTGGTCCAGTTCTTCCTTCCTGCCCAAAGCCAGAAGGCGCGCACGTGGGAGTGTGTTTTCTTCCTTTTCGCGGTTGAACTGCGCGTCTTACGTAGTACCGCCCCTTTCGTGAGGTTTTCACTGCGTCCCAAGCACCAATGATGGCTTGCAGCACCAGCTGCCCAGCATGACGTGCCTTTCCCCCTCCATCCGGACCGCCGTGCGTAGTACCGCCACACATCCCATCTCCCCTCTCCAGCAGAAGGCGGTGCGAGAGAGGGGGCCAATGAACTCTTGGACCTGGCAGGGAGGACGTGCACGCGGAAGATAGACTCGCAGACCTGGTTGAGAGCACCAGTACCATTATGTCGTCTTTGGTCCGCAAATCAAACACATATCGGCCACGATGGTGTCCCTAGATGTTCCCCAGCAAAGCGGCCAATCTGGGCATGCATCCGTCTCAATGGTTCTCTCTTTGCTTCACATGTCTTCCAACGAACCAACACCCCCGGATGGGCCCTGAAGGGGCCGGACGTGTTGGGCATGAGACCCGTGAGACTTGGAAGCACCACTCCCCGCGGTGGGCCTGGATGGAAAAAAGTCAAAAAATGGTCCCTTTAAAAAGACTATATATATATTATATTATATATATATATTTGGATATATTTGGCCCCAGTGAAGTACACAAAATTCCTGCAATCAGGTACCCTCAAAGGACCATTCCTTTGAGTCTTTGCCTCTTTAGAAGGGTAGACTGGTCTCAGTGGAAACAGGTGAAAACGGGTCGCTTTTTGGTTGAGGTGACACACAATTGAGCGGTTCTTCAAAACCAAATGGACTGTGGTTTGCTGAGAACCAATTCTGCTGGAGAATTTTGGTTCTCATGTGTTCTCTTCTTTTGCAAGTTCCTTCGCATTACTTTGGCGGCTTGCATGTTGGCTTTCGCGCGCCGCAGTCTGCGCAAAACCAGGTTCAGAAGGTTTCCTGACGGAACTGATTTCGCGACCTTTCGCAACGCTTTTGATGCGGGAAATCGTTCGCGACTGCGTTTCACGAGGGCATCTGACATTAACCTCTCTTCAAATTCTTACATCAAAATGTTTGGCCGCTAAGCAACTGAAGAACCCACACTTCCTGGAGCACAAAAGAAAGCAATGCAAAAACCAGACGTCGCTCTTGCTCCTCAAGCGCCGTCCCTCGTGCGACGGCGCTCGCGCTCGGATCCGTTCGGCTCTGCCAGGCCTTGAGCGGCCGATTCTTGAGCTGCTGAACTCTGCGGGCAGTCAGCACCCGATCCACCTGCCACGCAAGCTACAGGAGAGGTGCAAGACTCAACCCAATGGTAAACCAATAGGAGTCTTTCAACCCCTGGCCCCAAATCAGGGCTAGCTCCAATTCGTTCCACAGTTCCACACTTACTTTTGGTACAAAATTCTAAGTTGGGTTTTTCTTGTGCTTCCCCTTCAAGCTGCACCCCCTGTCTCTGTCGCTAATCCCAAGCTAGGCCCTATAAGTTGGTCTTTGGGGATGTCCATTGAGAATCTGTATGCCTTCACTTTGGCTCTGCACCAGCACCTCCCAAAGAACCCTAGCCCTAGTCACAAGAAAGGCATTCTGGGCTGAAGCCAAAAAGGAAACCTGATTGTGATCGGGTCATCAGAGGGCCAACATCGAAAACTAGACGAAGGAGATTGAAAAAGATATTGACTAGTTCCAAATGAAGGCAACTGTTCACTGTGATACCCCAAACCACATCCAGGAGTCATCTACCAACTGGAAACCTTTCCTTGATCAAGAGCCCAGACTGGCCCAGAGCGCCAAGGCACCGTCTGCTTGATAGACCCTGCGGGGTAGCCCTCGCTGACCTCAGGGCTGAAGAGGTTGAAAAACGAGTTTCCCGACCGACTTTTTTGGTGGTGGCATGCCTGGCAGGTCTCCAGATTCAGTCCTCCTTTGCCAGTGGGATTTCATGTCAAGATCATGAAACATGTTGCACCATGTTGCACCTGTGGCGAGATCTGAAAATGATCATCAAACATCGAAACTAATAAAAAAAGAATCTTCCGCATCGCCCAAGGTCGCTGCTCTCGCTAAGGTCGAGATGTTGAGCTTCACCGGATCCACGGTCACGCCGTGATTCTCCATGAAGCGCTGCCACAAGACCACGCGGCTCCCGTACTCCGGGAAGCTCACCCAGACCTCCGGGCGACGGCCGCCCGCGGCATGAGCGGTCTGACATGGTCTGACCGTCCCGGTCTGACCAGATCGGAGGGCAAAGGTTGAGATGGTTTTTAGAGAACGAAAACTAAAACCAAGGAGTTGTTGGAAAACCCTTAGACATCGGGAGATCTCCATGTCTGGCCGCTTCCGAAGTCGCTTGTGTTCGTCGCTGGGGTGTCTCAAAAAACCTCCAGTTGCTTTGACCGGAAAACAGGTCGTTCCGTGGCTCTTGACGTTGAAACAATTCGGTGCGGACCCGTGCCGAGCGTAACGAACGGTCCAGACCGGAACGTTGCGCGTGTAAAAAGCCATGGTGTGCGAAAAACACTGCATGACCTGCTCTATCTGCCACGAAGACTTTCTGAAAAATAGAGCATCTCCCGTGAAATAAAGTATCCCGATGCTGATAAAATCAAACATCCAAAACGAGAACCACCCAATACTATGTATTGTGAGATTGTGGGATTGGTGTTCTCTATCCCCCGTTTATGAATCTCAATTCAACTTTGGCACTCTTTCCCCCCAGTGTCCGTGTAATAATATTCTTGAAAAAAAATAGTGGGCTATTAATGTCAACAGAACTAATCCCACCAAACAAGAAATATTACTGGTTATAAAATAGTTTAATGGTATTTTATGGGTGCTTCTTAGATTTTGCAATTGATTCTACATCCTTTTGGTTTCATTCTAATGCACGCCAAGAGATCGTGGGAAAAATAGGAACCATACAGCCGAATCTCCAGCCTTCTCGTCGAAGGAGTCCTTCAGGCCAGCTACATCAACCCCATCAGCAAAGGGCCTCGCAGCCACAGAAACAGCATGGAAGCTGGGGTAATATTCTTTCTCAGCGGATGTCCATTTTGCAGTGTACGCGACAGGATTCAGGAGATCTGCAAAAGAAACTCAAAGACTATGTGGCATTCTCATGGGACCATGTCTCCCAGATCTCTTAGATTTTGGGGTTGCTCCGCATGGTTCGACATGGTTCCGCGTCGTGGCTTCTAACTGACGCCGTCAGACGGCGTCCTGTTTTGCCGCCCGTCGAGACGGGTCCAATCCTCTCCGGTCCGTCTCCGGAGGGCCTGGAGGTGGCACCGATGAAGAGGATCCGGTCCTGCTCGTTGGCCTGGCGGGTTTCCCACCCCGCGGGGGCATGAGACGGCGGGGGCCCCAGACCACAGATCTGTCCGAATCCATAGTTGGAAGGGGAGCCACTACTACCAGGTGCAACAGTGGGAACTTGTGGTGCAACAGTGCGCGTGATTTTGGGCATGTGGCCTGTTCTGTGCATCAAAAACGCCAACTCTTGGTGCTTTTTGAAATCGCCCATCGCCAATGGTAGAATGAGGAGCGTTCGATGTGGAAAACCCCAATTTCTCGCGCCGAAATCTTCCGCCTCATCGAATCTCTTCACCTGGTTGATGGCTGCCTGCAAATCCTCTTCTCAGATCGGCGGGGGTCGGCGCAACACGAAAACAAACAACGAAGACACCGCGGAGAGTCCAGCGATGCTTGTTTGGTAAAGGAACATCATCTTTTGCGGCCAGGCGTCCACTTCCATGTGTTCGTGAGTCGGAGTCTATGTTTAAAAGGATGCCACTGGCATCGGCATAAACCAAAAGACTTGCAAGGGGGTGATGGTTCGACGGCGATAGGCTTTATAGAAACCTTTTCTTGATCCTGCACTCCGCTTCTTTGCCACATCCTGCAAAAGAAAGCTCAGTCCTTCTTGATCCGGCTGGGCGCAGTGCCAGCATCTCCACCCTTCTTCTTCTTGGTGGCCTCAAAAAAAGCACCCGAAAAAACCCCACCAAAAACCGCGGAAGACTCGACTTATTCGACTCGCGCGGTCGCGGTCGTCGGGTTCCGGCGCGCGCGCCGTTTTCGCCGCCGGAAGCGAACGCGGCCTGGAAGACCTGCTCCACGTTGTCAATGTAAATCACGGAGGGCGCCATGTCCTCACGGATGGGAACCGGAACGAATTGGGGTCCAAAAAGGCCGCGAAGGAGGCCAATCACGACATGGAGGTGGACATGTCTCGTAAAGATCCATGAAAATGGATGAAACTCTAGGCCTACACTGAGACAGGACCTATAGATTCGATGCTTCAAAAACTCACACCCCTCCTGGGCGCAAATGAAGACCTTGTAGACCAGCAGCGTGGAGCCCACCTTGCCCTGAGTACTCTTACCTGCCCACGCTCCAAAAGCGCGAACAGCGCCGCGCTTTTCGGAGGCCCAAGCCGCCCAAGCCCAACATTCTCCACGTCCTGCGCGTCCTCCACGCTGCACCGCGCTCCGCCCCCCGCGCTGGTCCCCTCGGCACCGGTCCGCGCAGGACGCGGGGAGCGCCTTCGATGACTGCGGGCGAGAGGTCGAAGAAGGTCGCACCTGGACGGCGCGGTGCGGTCGGCACCCGCACACCGCGGTGTTCGGTGGGGATCGGAGGAGGTCAACCTGTGAGAAGAGGAGTGAAGTGAATCAACTCAAGCCTGTCAGCCTGGCTCAGTAGGTTTGGTTTGGTATGTTTACTCTGAGACTTGCAAAAATGCTCACAAGCAGATTCAGCACGAACCGCGCTTTCGCCGTCTTTATCTCAATGGATACAGGTGAAGAGCCGCCAGAAAACCGCAGCTGAAAGATTGCCCAGCCTCCCATCACGAACCAGCCTTCCCTACATGCTTCCTCCAATGAGGCATAGGACTAGAAATGTTGCACTTGTCAGGACTTGCTTCCAAAAGGCAGCTAACCATCCTTTTCAGCAAGGGGGGCTGGGCAGAAAAGTTTTCCGACTGGCGGCGGAAGCTTCAGCATCAAGCCTCAGCATCATCCGAAGAACCTCAGCCTTCCTCGAAAGGAGAAAATCTATCAGATCCAGGGTGGTCCCCAAAGCTGGCCAGCTCTTACTTACCCGAAAAAGAACGCCAAACAAGCTTTTCTGGGACCAAACTCTGACATCAGGTCAAAATCCATCAAAATGACATGGGGCCTGTGGGGGCCACCCAAAATCATGTCAGCTTTTCTATGAGCAGAACAAATGCTGCGTTCTTCCTTCATGCGAGTTCTCAGTGCACCTGGCCGAGGCCGTGTGAGTTCCCACCCCTGAAACACCGGTTCGCGCGTGCTCCTGAGCAGGGTAGGTCTCACAACTAATGTGAGGGTGTCATGTTCAATCTTGGAAACCTCACCTCCCAAATTGGCGAGTTTGGTATAGCTTGGGCCTGAGCAATTGATGGACCTCTGAGCCTACTGCCCTTGGCCAACAAAACTTGACTGGAACACTTGGGTTGCGCAAAATCGCTGATGATGCTTTGCAGAGGGGCCTGGTCGGAGCTTATAGTTGAAGCTTGCTTGGGCCGCTATTTGTGAGAACCCCGGAAAAAGCTGTGTGAGTAATTATCAGTACAAGTTCAGTACAAGTATGCACATGTTCTGTTTACAGGAGGTGAAGCTAAAGATTCCATGTGAGGCTACGTGGTTCACCAACCTGGCCTTTTGGTTTTATTTCCAGGATCTGGCTGATTGCCGTGTCTTCAAGTCCGAGTGGGTTGTGTGACCAGACAGCCCACAGTGCGTCCGACCGCTCCGTAGCGATGCCCCTTTGGTTAGTAGCTATTTGCTACGAGTAGTAAGGCCAGGAGCTACGAAGTAGCGTCCTTGTTCCTAGTGGCAAGCGGCCATTCCCCCGCCTTTTTTAAACGGTCTCGGTGATCAAACCTTGCCCAATCGTCTTGCCACCCTGGCGTGAGGCAGCATGCAGCAGTATGATGCAGTATGATGCAGTATGCAGATCTGCTGTATTTTGCAAGTTGTTGGTTTGTGCTTCTGGACAAGTTGGAACTCTATGACCATCTATGACTCCAACATAGTCCAAATCAAATATGATAATATGTCCAAATACTCCAACCAAGAAATGACCATCAATTTAGACCACGTCGAGCACGTGTTCCTCTATTCGGCACTGCGGACCCTGTGAGCCTCGCGCATGGCGAAGCGCATGCCCTTCTCAATGGGCGTCGATGCGATCAG
>CAXAMN010023778.1:0-15378 GCA_963970005.1 Durusdinium trenchii
TTTTTTCAGTTTTTCCTGTGTTCGCCGCGGTCCTTTGAGTTTGCGAGTTTTTCTTTGAAATCTTTTCCGACAGCATGACCGTTGTAACGCCACCATTGCTCCCTCATTTGACTGTCCTACACCTGTTTTCCCATTTTCAGCTTGCTCAAATCAACAACCGGTGCTCCACGCCCACGATCCAGTGATACTTCGCCCAGCCACCATGGACGCGCAGTGGCAGCAATACTACTGGAATCATTATTTGATGCAGCAACATCATCAGCAGCTCACCAACCCAGATACCACAACTTCTCCTCCCACCACCGCACACCACACCTACAGCCACTCACTCACGCACTTCGTACACACCACGTCCACCACTCCAACCCTTATGCGACTCCACCGTACACACCGCCATCGCAGCACACACCCCCACCCCAGGCACCCACCTCCCAGCCGGAGTTTCCACCTCCGCCGCCGCCACCCCTGCCCACGGCCGAACCTGTCACTCCACCACCATCGACCTTCCAACACAGCCCACCGCCACCCCCTACCACACGTGGCACCACCGCGCCTGCCCCACCGCCCCCACACATCCCATCCCCCACACCACCTACTCCTGACTCCTGGAACCCAACCGAGCAACATTGGGACTCCAACACCCTACACGGCCACCAACTACATCGTACAATTCAACCCACCCAGTGGTCTCGCAAAGCAGGAGTGGCCGGCCTCCCCACCTTTGAGGTCTTCCCGTGGCAATTGGCTTACCACGGTACCTCCGAGTTCACCGCCCGTACCCTGAGCAACGGCAAATTCACAGGTTTCATTGCCACCAGAAGCATAGCGGAGTCGGTCTTCGTGACCCTTTTTCTCCAACAACTCCGCGAGAACCGCCTTGACCTTGACGGCATAGCGGAGGCTCTGCACACACAACAGAGCACAGACGTTCCAAACAAAACTACCCATGCCCGAGCGTTCCACGCTCCCCTCATCAAACTGCTTATCGACCAATTGCAAACCCACTCCCCAGCACCTGCGGAAGGCTCCGCTTTACGCGCCCTCAAAAACACCAACGACGAACTGGCTCGGGCACGTCAGAAACTCCAAGACCTCGGCAACCCGCTCACACCAGTCAAGAACACCGGCCGATCTTCTGCACCAGCCGCCCCTTCCCACGCACCCACACCACCGCCACCGAAGCCACCAGCCATCACTGACGTCTTGCAACCACCACACCCCACCCTGCAAGACGACATCCCCGACGGCTGGAACTACCCAGATATCCAACAATGGGTCACTACCTTTGACCCCGCCATTCAAGAAGCTGCGAAGGAAGTCATCCGACTGCTGCAAACAAGCAAAGTCACCACGCAGCAGCTAAAAGAAGCAGCCACCAAGTATGGCCTACCCCTCAACCGAGTCAACCGACTGGTGGGAGTCGGAGCAGCCATTGGTTGCTGACTCGCCATCGAGGCCCAGCAGCAACCCAGCCACACCAACCTCACCCAACTTTTCCACCTACACCGCGCACTTTCCACGCTCATCCACCGCACCCAATACATCGACCGCGCCGAGGCCATCTTTGCAACCGGCCTCATCCATATCACACTTCTTTTCGCTTACCCGTCCAACACCCATCGCTCACAACAATGGCGCAGCCGCCTTCGCCAGCTCCACATTTTACCCCACACCTACCACTACCACAACTTCCTCTCTTCCAATTCCGTCTACATCAAGCTCCACTTCAATCCCGACCAACCCCAACGCTGCTACCATCAACATGGCCACTTCTATGTTGGCTCCACAGCTATCGGCATCCCCCACCGCGAGCACAATCGCCGCGCCAAACTCAAACAACTCCAAAACAACATTCCCATTTCTGCAGAACTCTCCTTACGTTATTGGCATTCACACAACAACATCCACCACTACACCACTATCCAACTCACCTCCCATGACACATACGACCAAGCCTGGATCCAAGAGCACCACTACATCGCCAACTGGATGCCTTCACTCAACTGGCCTTTCATTTCCCACCACCTCAAACTAAAAGCTCAGGGATGGCAGTTCGCAAAACACAGAGCCCACTTCTACTCCAGACTAGCCACCCACAAACGACTGTTCCGACGCCTTCGACAACGCCAGTACACCCTCAGAGAACCACACCTCTACACTTCCACTAAGCATCACGCCCTCCAACTTCTTCGCAACCTTACCAAACACACCGCCGCCTCTTTTGAGGCAGCAAAACAGATAAGAAGCGGCCGCCACACGGACCTCGAGGTGTATGCAATTCGGCGTATGGCCGCAAATTTGGAAGAACCTGGTCGCAGCCGAGCTCTTCACATCCTCAACAAATCCTTGATCTACCGCAACCTCACGCCACCAAAGCCAAACATCCCATTGACAGTGCCCTTCTTGGCCCATGACGACTTCACCAAGCACTGCCAACAATGGCTTCGTACCACTATCCAGCAGCACAAGCATTTCACCATTCCCCTCCACCTCCCTTCCCACAGACTGAGGGAAGCCGCCCACAAAACCCTCCGCTCCCACCTGCACAACCACCGCACATGGGAGGACACCCTCCACTCCCCGCCAGATCCAGCAGACCTCCCCTGTGCATGCGATCACCTTCGCACCCTCCTGCAGGATCCCGATACCCCTACCATCAACGGCCACTACATCCTTACACTTGACCAACTCCAACTCCCTACACACCTCAGCATTTTCCTCAACGCCAATATGAACAGCACCTATTACCCAAGCAAAGCTCGGTACTTCCTCATTTTCAAGACGGCCTATACCAAATGGCTCAAACTACAGGGGCTTCCACCATCCCTAGTTCAACACCTACAGCCTTTCCTTGAGCACCAATGGCGCCTTCACAACACACACCTCAAGCAGCAACCCCGTTTTACGGCCCGCCTGCTTCGTCAACTCCAAGAACATTTGGGCAAACACACATTACTCCACCATGCTGACCATGAGCTCCAACAACTCCGGCTGTTTTGCCCTCGCCAATATTTCACTGGCGCCTTGAATACCTGGCAATCCCCCGAGCTTTTCGAACCACTTTCCTACATCACTGCCGCCAACATCCACGACCACCTGGCCGCCACTGTCCCCCCCATTTTGCGCACTCGCTACAAGTGGGGCTTTCGCAAAGATTTCAACATTCCTTACGGTGTTGTCCACCTCAAGGAGAAGAAGCACTGGCAAAAAGGCCGTACAATTATCTCGTACTTCCAATCACTCAGTGGCAACCTGCTTCGCATTACCAGCCGTGCCCTTGACATCATCCTCCAACACCTTTACCCTCAGCATCCCGGCCAAATGTCCATCCCCCAGCTTTGGCACCATTTTCACAGCTACCTCACCCAAACCCCACCAGACATCTCACTACACGCCACCAACGAGGACCTGGTCGGCTTCTTCAACTCAGTCCCACAACACAGACTTATTGATGCTGTACACTCCCCCATCCACCACTGGCAACAACAGCAGTCCACACACACCTTGACGGTGGACGTCCAGGCTACCGGCAATCCTTTCCACCACTCACACATTGGCAGACACCACAGGAAACACCCTACCCAACGTACCATCCAGACTTCCGACATTACCACCATCGTGGCTTTTGCCCTCAACACATGCATTTTCCGGGCTTGCAACAACACTTACAAACAAATCCGAGGGGCCGGGATTGGATCCCAGCTCTCTCCAGCCCTATGCAATGTTGCCATCACCCTCATTGAGCATTCCTGGCATCAGATCCACAACAACCTCCTTCAACACACCGACCTCCATTTTACTTACTATCGATATGTCGACAACCGCTTCATTGTCCACAACGAACACTTCCTTCAACACCCGGCTATCCAAACCCTCATCCACCACAATTTCTTTGGCGACCCAGTTGAACTTGAACCGGTGGAGGATTTTCATCTCCTCGGCTTCAACATCGACCTCCCACAACGCACCATCACCTACATGCAACCTTCCCAACCCTGGAAAATCCGGGATTCCACAACCGCCGGGAGCCAGCGCTTGGCTCTATCAGGCCTCCAATCACGACTCCACACCATTCGAAAATACACATTCCCACCCTCCAGCGCTGACGTTGCTGCGGCTGAACTCGTTAACCTATATGTCCAAAAGGGGCATAACTACCACGCCTGCCACCGGTTTTTGAAAACAGCGCCGAATGCGGCGACTTGTGTGTGTCCCACCCTGGACAAAGGGTCTTACCCCACCACTCTTCCCATTTTACACAGGCAGGGGGGCAATGCACGACTGACAGACATTGCCCAACGAAGACGCTGTCAGCTCGTGGTGAAGCAATGCGGGACGCCGCATTGTGTACCTGCCGAGGTTTTTTCCACAAGCTGTCACCCTACTTTTCCAAGATTTGATTCATGGTTCTTCATGATACTCCCCCAAAACCTTCCCTTTGCCGCGTTTGTCTTGCAGCTGGGCCGCGCCGACCGATCGTTCAGCAGACTTGACCAACAACTTGTTGAAACACCTACAAGTCTTTCGGACTTTTCACCATGCCGTTCCATCGCCTTCTTTCCCATTGAGACAATTGCGTTAACTGAAAGCCCAAGTTCGAAGTGTGTCCTGCTCAGCCGTCCCACTCGGGTGCTGAGTGTGATCCCCGTCACAGGGGCGCCGTTCCTGCATGGGAAAGCAACCACCCCAACGCACCACCGCTCACTGGAACTTCACAGGAAGGCACCGACACCCTCACAGAATCAACCGCCACACCGGCCGCCGGGCCAAAAAACGGTTCTTGAAAAATCCCTCAGATTCAGAATTTCTGATTTCCGATTTCGGCATTCAGCTTTCTTTTCATGGTTTCCAGTCATGTGCGCGTTTCTGTGTTCGTTATGTTGCTGCCGCGACTCTTTCATCGACAGCACTCAAGGAAGGGCATTACAACTCTTCAGCTTAATTCGAGATGCATGAACACACACCTACCAACAAGCTTACATTTAGCACCACCTTACAACATACTCACCACCGACACCAGAGATGGCACCTTCAACAACAACAAGACAATACAACTCGGCAATTCTCCGCTGCTTTTTGCTGCCGCGCCGCGCCGAGCCATAGCTACGACCACGACATGCATTTTCCGTGGCCCTACGCTCACACCACGCCACCACCACTACCTACCACACAACCTCAACCCACATGGCCGATGCCACAACCATCAACTGCACCCACCTTTCCCTCGACACAACCATCGGCATACCCTCACTCCCAACCACAACCATTTCAACCACCACCGTTTTTATCCACCCCTACCGCCACTGCACTGACCTACGGCACACCACCCACTTGGACTTTTGTCCCCCCATATCACGTGCCACCGCAACCCACACATCCAGCTCCAGTGTTTCCGACAGCAGCACCTCCCCCGTCCTACCTGCTGCCACCACCTCATCCCACACCACCAGCGGAACTTCCTCCCCCCACTACACTGACACATCCTCCTCCAACACAGCAACAGACTGCGATTGCCAATTATCCATCCACAGATCCCCAATGCGCCATCCCCCAGGGCGTTTGGCAACCCTATTCAGCTTTTCCCCCCCGTCACACAGCCTCCACTCCAACCGGGGCCCCCGCCACCGCCTCCACAAATCATCAACGCCTCAACGCCAACCCAACCTCCACTTCAACAGCAGCTACCATCGGATCCAACACCACCGATCCAACCCATCCCCACAACTACCCAGGACAATCCACTACCAGTCCAAAACACACCTCCACCAGCTACCGTATCCCAACACTCAGCATCCCCATCGCTGGTATCTGCCACACCAGCACCTGGACCTTCACTACCAGCACCAGACAAACCTGACACCACTGCCTCACCAGCACCACAACCACCTTCCCCACAACCACCACACAGCAGTCGCCGCCACCATCACAAGAGCCGACGCAAGTCCGACCATCACCACAGAGGACGCCACCGCCACCGCCGCCGACATCGCCACCACCGCCATTCCAAACACCACAGCACAACCCGGCGACGACGGTCGCCTTCAACATCCACCTACACATCTAGCCTCACACCATCCCGCAGTCGGTCCCCACCACAACCCATTGATCTACGCCCAAACACCGAACACACCAACCCTGATCCCTCTCAATATCCCACCACAGCCGTCATTCGTCGCCCAATCAACCGTTGGCGACCTCCACCCAACTTTCACACCTTCACACCTGCAGACCAAATCCTGGAATGGCTCGAATTCCACGCCACCCAACTCGACAATCCCAACCGACCACAACACCAGTACATTGCCAATATCCTCACAGACTGCAACATCACCTACAAGGAGATCACCGATTTCCGACAATATACCCACGCTAAGTGGAATGATACAACTCACCAATACGACCAAATCCAGTACTATGCCATTTCACTTCCCTTCCTCAACACCAAAGCCACTACACCCGAGCCACCTGCGGTTTCCCGCGCCACAGCAACCCACCGGGAAGTCGCCCACATCAACGCAGGCCACACAGGCCCCGTCGGTAACATTTCCAACATTCTACGCCAAGGCCGTTTTTTACCCAGCACACTCCACTTTGCCAACTACCCTGGATTTTTTGCCCAGGGCGTTCGCATCACCCACAACCAACCCCATGACCACAACGAGCTTGCTCGCATCATCCACAACACCTGGCAACTCCATGCCACAAAGTATACCTCTGGAGGTGAGGAACACGCCATGAACCTCCTTAACGACCACCATGGTGCGGTCTTTCATCAGAAGGGCCGCTGCTGGGTGATCCACCCGGACCACGCCATTGTCAAAGGACTGGCCTGGTCCACCAACTCCACTCCACCGGACCCATAACGCCACTACCACACATCCACACACCACTACCACCTCCACATCCACTTTTGGTCTCACACCACCACCCAACCTTTGCTGTAGCAGCAAAAAAGAGCCTCTTGCAGCAGCCACGGGCATTTTGAACCCTCCATTTTTCTAGCTCCGTAGTGTTTGCTGAGAATCTTTTGAATTGTATCGGCTGTTTTGAAGGAGTCTTTCACATGTCAGTTTCTGCATCGTGGAGAGTGATTCTTCAAGTCATGTACTCAATTGTCCAATCAGCATTGCGTACTCGCATTTTTGCCTGTGGGAATTTGATGCTCGCTTAATTCATATGCATGGCCTCGGCATGATGTGCTTCCTCAGACTCGCCGCTTTCCGGCTGCTTTGGCGCGCTGCCGCAGCAACCTGTGACGATTCTTGACTACTGCACACCCCTACATCTCAGCCCCATGAGCAGCACGCTGACACCTCTACAAAACGACACCTCAACTCTCCTACACAAAACCGCAGTGGCACTTTCCCAGGTGCACAACCTGCTTCGACAAGCAACAGATATTGTAGCACACCTCCACACGGTTTTCCTCCACCACAGCCACCAAGCAGACCCCACTTTCCGCCAACACTTTAAGCCACTTCCAACTCCACCCAATCACCCCATACGTTTACCATCCACCACCTCATCCTGTGACTCAGCACCATCCAGACCACCCATCCGTTTACCAGCACCACCCTTACAGGACTCAGGCGACACTCCAACAACACCCCCTGTTCCACAACCCACCACAACACGCAAGCGGAAGCAACCACCCCCGCCACCACTGAACCAACACGCCGATTGGGACGCTTGGGACGGCGACGCTGATTGTCGCCTTGTCGAACTCAAAGAAAACCCAAAACTTCGTCCCAACTGGACTACTGTGGCCCGCCGAGTGGGCTTCTCCGTTGCGCAATGCCAAGCCCGATGGCAAGAACTCAAAGACATGCAACGACAGCAAGACCAGCAACTTTTCTCCACACCACTACCACCTGCACCACCAAGGCAAGCACCTTCCCCCTCGCCAACACCCACATCACCAGCAGTTTCCCCAGCACCACATTCACAACCAGACTTCTCCCCTTCCCCCACCACAACACCACCGACTTCACAATATCCAACGACTCCAGCTGCTGCGCTGCTGCCGCCGGCTGCTGAGCGACCGCTTAGCGAAGACAGTCATCCGGAGAAATCTCCACTCACGCCAGTTGGCAGTTATTTCATTTGATCCGTTTCACCCACCTTCCTTACGGCGTGCCGCGTGACAAATCCACTGACATGCATAGTCTTTTAGTACTTCACACCCAGACTATGTTCACCAAGTTGCCCACCTTCGATTTGTCAGTTTTCAGGCTCACCTCAGCTCCGCAGCCTTTTGTACGCCATCAGAGTCCACCACCTGTCATGGCCAATCCTCGCGCTCGCCCTCATAGCAACCCCGATGATACACAACACTACCTCCCACAGAGCCCTCCGAGCTGGCTCCAACCTTCGATTTGTACCCAACCCGATTTTCAATCCCTCAACGGCTCTTTGGACATCCTCTCTATGGTCAACCAACATCTCCGCCGTCACCCATTCCACACTGAACCTATGCCAAGCCGGACTTACTTTCAGGACCAGAGAGCATACAACCTCCTTTACCGACTGCGCAACGACCTGATCTTGCTGGACCGCCTGATCGATGACCTCTCTCAGGCTCGACGACTCCTTCAATTTGTTACCACCGGCCCCGGGCTCCCAGGACAATACCGCATCAACCCCACAGCCACACTCTCCAGCAGAAACCTGGCTATTATCCACAACATACCGCCAGGTTTTCCACTACCACCCGGGCTTTCCAGCCGTTCACCCTCTCCTTCACCACGTACCCCACCACAGGACGCAGCCCGCCTGCACTCATACTGGACAGGCCCTCCACCACAAACCACCCCGACAACCCACGCCAACACTACCACTCACACTAGGGAACGTTCACGGTCCCGCGACAGCCTCTCACACCACATGGGCTAACTACAGCAACATCCAACCTCCAGATCTACGGCCGCCACCGCGCTTTTTTGCCAACTATGTGACATCATCCCTGTTCACAGCTACTGTTGTGTAGTTTTTAAGTCTCACTGACTTTCTCGGCGAGCGGAAAAACTCAGCCATGCAACAGAAATTCTTTTCACATTCACACTGCCTACTAGTTTTCCCTATTGCTTGCCACCTTCTGTCCGCAGCCATTTGACCGAACATTTTCTTCATAAACGTGCGCCCTTCCTACGACATGATGCCTCCCGATGATCTACGAACTCCACAGCCTCCTTACTCAGCGACCACTACGTTTCCCCCTGACCAACCCACTTCACACCACAGCTACTCTTTACCGAGCAATCCCATGCCATACTTGGCTCCATCCGTGACACACCAACCTGAACTACTCCTGCTCCACTGGATGATCAATACCATCTCCTCACTTGTCGAAGATCTCCAACATCACCCCATTGTGCGAGATCCCATCCCCCCAATGTCTACTTTTACCAATACACCAGCTTACAGACTTTTTCTGCAGACACGCAACACATTGCGACATTTGATCAACACCACCCACGACGCCCGCCGTGGACTCAACAGGCTTCAATTCCTTCCTGGCTCACCAGGCTCCCCTGGCCACTACCGCATTGATCCCACCCTTGACATCCCACCACAGCAAACCAACCTCCCCTCCGGAACTACTTCACAACGCAATCCCGCCACACCATCACTCACCAACACGCCACCGCTCCTCCACCGGTTCAGTGGCAGAGACAGGTCTAGTTCTCGAGACCGGCTTCCCCTCACCACACTCTCACAGCCCAACCACACAACCTCAGGGCACCAGATCATCCCGGACCGACCTTCCGCAGCTCCCGGCCACCGCGGACACCTGCACCAAGCACTCTGGACGGCCTCCACCTCCAGCTCCACCTCCTCGGTAGCTTGCCACCTGCTTGCTAACACACCGTCCTCCTCCCCCTGAGGCGCCGGGTAACGCTTGGTCTCACACATTACGCTTTGCTCAGCGATCGAAAAAACCGGTCCTTTTAGCTTTCTTCACTCTATCTCTATGTTACCACCCAGCAGCCACACATTTATCTCCGCAGCCATTTGAACTTTCGACGGGCTGATTCCCACAACTCGCTTCGCCTTCCCACCACCATCCCATGGACTACGACTCTCCTGATTGGGATCGCACCCCCACGGAGTCTATCGAAGTGAAGGAAGAGATGCCACACCTCACCAAAGCAGAAGCCGATGCACCATCTCCCAATGACCCAAAGCTGGAACTCACGAAAAAGGAAGAGGACTCCCCACAGCATGCTCCCATGCTTTGCCCTCCGGTCAGCGCAGTACCGGACAAAACTTCTACCACGTCTACAACACCACCAGCCAAAGCCCCCCCAGTCTCTCACACCTCATACCGCAACCTATCTACACGCAACACACCACAGATCAACCCCAAGACAACACCAACACCGCCTGATGCCATCCCTCCGCACACCACACCAGCACCACCATCCACTACATCCTCCACCAGCACAGAGGACCCAGTTATCCTCACCACCAATGTTCCCATTCTACCGAAAGCACGTCCGGGGCACCCACCCATCAATACTACTTGGGTGCGGCCTCCACAATGGCACCACGCCCACCCTTCAACAGCACCCACACGCAACCCTGTACAGGTCACTATTCCACGTCCCCACCGGAACGGCCAACCTCTACCCTTCCACTTTTCCAACGACATCAAGCATTACCTCAATCCCACAGCACACCCCACTCGACGACCAGTCACATCCAGTCCCGTACCACCATCTCACTTTCGTCCAACCAATACTACCAACGCCACTACAGTTTTTCCACCGGTACCCCCCATTCCCGATGCGCCACTAACAGAGCAGCAGGCGGCCACGCTCCAACAAACCATCCTGCGGATTGCGCGCCAAGCTGCCGCTGCAGCCGCGGCCGAGCTCAACTCCCGCCACAGCAGCTCATAGTCTCACCCCATACCTTCACACAGCGTGTGATGAACAAAAAGAACGCCACCTTCGTTCTGTCTTTCACTTACCACTTTTTCGACTTTTCCTACTGTTTCATGCCTATTCTATTTGGTTTGACACCTGGGTCTAATCTCCCACATGCAGGTGTGTTCTACCTGACTGCAGCCGTTTTTTCAAACTCGTGATTGTTACCTGCAACTCTGCACCGCCTCCACACGTAGTTGTCAATGGAGCGCCACGCCGACAATGATGAGCAGTCTGAGGTTCTACTTTTCTTCAATGACGATCCGGAGGAAACACCTCCGCCAGCGCAGGATCCAACATCCCCGCTGCAGCCTCCACCCAATCCACTTTCCCCACCCTCACAACCCGCACCATCAGCCACTACCAACATCTCGGCAGACCAATCGTTTTGGGCCGAAGTATACACCCTCCAACCACCCCACGCCCTTATGGGCATCCTCACAGACCTTCACGTCCACAGATTCGTTCTTCACCAACACCTGGACAGCCTCAACGCCCTCACTGACACCCCTATCGGACATCCACCTCTAACAGATACACTCCCACCACCTGTCCAGTGCCTCATTGCCATTTACCACAACAACGTACAGCGCATCCAGAGCCACACGCGCCTGGCTCTCAATGCCATTGACACCATGGCTCGGTTTCCCCCAGCAGCATACTTCCTGGATCCCAACCTAACCGCACAGACCTCCACATCAACACACACCGAGACAGACCATCCTCCCAGTTCCACTTCACCCCTTCGATTCTACCCAATTCCCACCGCCACAACCAGAACTACTACTTTGCAGGACGTCGCCACTCAAACTCCTCCACCTTCAGAATCCATTCTGGCCAATCCACTTCCACCACTTCTCATGCACGAACCCCAACAGACCACTCCTCGAGCAACCCCCCGAACAGCCACCCACCACCGTCATATCCAGACGGACATCCACGCTATCGTCCAGCTCCCTTCTTTTGCCGGCCTCATCCCCACAGCAGACAGCAACCAATCGGCAACTTCCCCTCCCGCTGCCAGCGGTACATTTTCCACAGCATCCCCCAATCCCACATCAGCCACCAACAAGCAACCACACGATCGGTGGCAATACGTCAACCTCATCCCCACACCTCCTGTCACTTTGCCGGAACAGCCCCACACTCCACCTACATTTCCATCCCCCATCGGCGGCACACCACGAAACAGGCGTTCCAAGACACCTCCCCGCACCACCACCCCCACCCGCACCCGCCAGCCAGATCCACGCACAGGCTCCCCGACCCCCCACACCAGTGCCTCTGGCATCAACCGCCATGCTACCACTACAGTCCACCCACTTCCAAAGCGACCTCCACCATCGCTCTCTCAAGCCCTACAGCAACACTCTACCACTGAACCCCTTCAGCCTGTTCCCCCGGCAACTGGCTGGCCGTGCTATCAAGGCGGATCTTATACGCACCCTCAGTGGCACCACCGACAGCCGCTCCCACGCCCACTCACCCATGGCCAGCACAGTACTCCCTTCCAACACAGCAACCCACCCCATTCATCTCACCACAGACTGGCTCCTCCGCCTTGAGTTCACCACCCCCAGTGGTCACACTCCGCCCACCCACGATCTGGTTGGACGCGCAAGGGCGCCCCTTGCCGCTATCACAACAGGAGTACGATCCAGTCACCGACCCGTGGCATGCAGATAACCATTGATCACGCAGCTGCAGCACCTGAGGCGCCTGCCATGATTTCACCGAGGATGATTTGTACAACACCTTTTCCTACCCTCACTCCTTCCACGTCTTTGCCATGTAAGTTTTGTTTATACCACAACTTTCCAACAACACGCCCACCATCATCTTCGGACAGTCGCCCAGCTTGCTCCGCAGCCAACCACGTTCAGTTTCACCTTGCACAACGAAAAACAGCGCGCTTTAGTGGACAGTCTGACTTTCAACATGTTGTTTGGATCCATGCAGACGCCGTCGTGAGTTTTTCGGGTTTTTTCAGTTTTTCCTGTGTTCGCCGCGGTCCTTTGAGTTTGCGAGTTTTTCTTTGAAATCTTTTCCGACAGCATGACCGTTGTAACGCCACCATTGCTCCCTCATTTGACTGTCCTACACCTGTTTTCCCATTTTCAGCTTGCTCAAATCAACAACCGGTGCTCCACGCCCACGATCCAGTGATACTTCGCCCAGCCACCATGGACGCGCAGTGGCAGCAATACTACTGGAATCATTATTTGATGCAGCAACATCATCAGCAGCTCACCAACCCAGATACCACAACTTCTCCTCCCACCACCGCACACCACACCTACAGCCACTCACTCACGCACTTCGTACACACCACGTCCACCACTCCAACCCTTATGCGACTCCACCGTACACACCGCCATCGCAGCACACACCCCCACCCCAGGCACCCACCTCCCAGCCGGAGTTTCCACCTCCGCCGCCGCCACCCCTGCCCACGGCCGAACCTGTCACTCCACCACCATCGACCTTCCAACACAGCCCACCGCCACCCCCTACCACACGTGGCACCACCGCGCCTGCCCCACCGCCCCCACACATCCCATCCCCCACACCACCTACTCCTGACTCCTGGAACCCAACCGAGCAACATTGGGACTCCAACACCCTACACGGCCACCAACTACATCGTACAATTCAACCCACCCAGTGGTCTCGCAAAGCAGGAGTGGCCGGCCTCCCCACCTTTGAGGTCTTCCCGTGGCAATTGGCTTACCACGGTACCTCCGAGTTCACCGCCCGTACCCTGAGCAACGGCAAATTCACAGGTTTCATTGCCACCAGAAGCATAGCGGAGTCGGTCTTCGTGACCCTTTTTCTCCAACAACTCCGCGAGAACCGCCTTGACCTTGACGGCATAGCGGAGGCTCTGCACACACAACAGAGCACAGACGTTCCAAACAAAACTACCCATGCCCGAGCGTTCCACGCTCCCCTCATCAAACTGCTTATCGACCAATTGCAAACCCACTCCCCAGCACCTGCGGAAGGCTCCGCTTTACGCGCCCTCAAAAACACCAACGACGAACTGGCTCGGGCACGTCAGAAACTCCAAGACCTCGGCAACCCGCTCACACCAGTCAAGAACACCGGCCGATCTTCTGCACCAGCCGCCCCTTCCCACGCACCCACACCACCGCCACCGAAGCCACCAGCCATCACTGACGTCTTGCAACCACCACACCCCACCCTGCAAGACGACATCCCCGACGGCTGGAACTACCCAGATATCCAACAATGGGTCACTACCTTTGACCCCGCCATTCAAGAAGCTGCGAAGGAAGTCATCCGACTGCTGCAAACAAGCAAAGTCACCACGCAGCAGCTAAAAGAAGCAGCCACCAAGTATGGCCTACCCCTCAACCGAGTCAACCGACTGGTGGGAGTCGGAGCAGCCATTGGTTGCTGACTCGCCATCGAGGCCCAGCAGCAACCCAGCCACACCAACCTCACCCAACTTTTCCACCTACACCGCGCACTTTCCACGCTCATCCACCGCACCCAATACATCGACCGCGCCGAGGCCATCTTTGCAACCGGCCTCATCCATATCACACTTCTTTTCGCTTACCCGTCCAACACCCATCGCTCACAACAATGGCGCAGCCGCCTTCGCCAGCTCCACATTTTACCCCACACCTACCACTACCACAACTTCCTCTCTTCCAATTCCGTCTACATCAAGCTCCACTTCAATCCCGACCAACCCCAACGCTGCTACCATCAACATGGCCACTTCTATGTTGGCTCCACAGCTATCGGCATCCCCCACCGCGAGCACAATCGCCGCGCCAAACTCAAACAACTCCAAAACAACATTCCCATTTCTGCAGAACTCTCCTTACGTTATTGGCATTCACACAACAACATCCACCACTACACCACTATCCAACTCACCTCCCATGACACATACGACCAAGCCTGGATCCAAGAGCACCACTACATCGCCAACTGGATGCCTTCACTCAACTGGCCTTTCATTTCCCACCACCTCAAACTAAAAGCTCAGGGATGGCAGTTCGCAAAACACAGAGCCCACTTCTACTCCAGACTAGCCACCCACAAACGACTGTTCCGACGCCTTCGACAACGCCAGTACACCCTCAGAGAACCACACCTCTACACTTCCACTAAGCATCACGCCCTCCAACTTCTTCGCAACCTTACCAAACACACCGCCGCCTCTTTTGAGGCAGCAAAACAGATAAGAAGCGGCCGCCACACGGACCTCGAGGTGTATGCAATTCGGCGTATGGCCGCAAATTTGGAAGAACCTGGTCGCAGCCGAGCTCTTCACATCCTCAACAAATCCTTGATCTACCGCAACCTCACGCCACCAAAGCCAAACATCCCATTGACAGTGCCCTTCTTGGCCCATGACGACTTCACCAAGCACTGCCAACAATGGCTTCGTACCACTATCCAGCAGCACAAG
>CAXAMN010023779.1:0-15373 GCA_963970005.1 Durusdinium trenchii
CCCACTCGCAACTCGCTGGCCCTGATGCAAACAGTCGTCATGTCCTTCGCGCGGGGCCTGTACCTTGGCAAACCTGAGCTCCCCATAGACCATGTGCATGTATATTTCCCGGTTCAAATAGTGCACAAGGTCATTGCGCAATGTCAAGCGCTAAAGCTTAAGGAAGGCTCGCTTGCCGCTTCTGAGCGATACAGGCATAATGTGGATAATGCTGTCATCGTGGGGGTCTTTGAAGGAAGATGCTCGTTCGAGCAATATCCCCCCATCCCGAGGACCCCTATCCTAGCGAAGGCTTACGAAGAAGGAATTCTTGACGCAAGTTTTGGGCAGATCGTTTCCTTTGCCTCCTTTTATCAGACCAGCTTTCGCGTTGAAGTCGCACTGTGGCACAAACTCGAGGATGGGATAGCTGACCCTGCACTAGATAGTCAGACAGCACCGAGACGCGGGTCTGCCAGGGAGACCCCGGTAGACAAGGGACCCAGAGAAGTAGCGGCGATGCCACCGAACGCCCCGGGGCAAGGACAGACCGTGCTGAGGCGAATGCTGATGAGGAAACTACAGAAGAAGAGAGCTACGTCCCAGCCACTGGGCAAGGATGCTTCTCCTTTGAGATGAGCCTGCTACAGAGAGCGGCGCAAACCTTTGCAAAGCGCTCGGTGGCTGACCACTATATGCAGGTTGCGAGATGGCTGCATACTGGGTTAGCTACGACCATCTCGAGGAAAAGTTGGCATCTTTTGTCCAAGCACCGCGCATACGGCCGTCACCCCCCTCGCCCTGCTTCGGGTACACTTCGAAATCGGATACCTCTCCACGGAACAATCAGACAAAAAGAAGCCCTATGCTGCCACCGACGTGCAAGGCCAGACTGTGCGCAACTGGGAACGACACGTCAACCGAGTCATCCCTACGGGCTATCTTGCAATGACCTATCGCTTCCGTACAATGAGAGAGGCCGGCGCGGAGATTGCCTACTTTCGCCGAATAGATCGCACCGTTGAACTGCCCGATACAGAAGGGACATCTCGAGAGGCAGCGGTACAAACCAAACCACAAACCTCCGCGTCTAGCCGTCAGTAAGGCTGGACCACAGTGAAGACGATTCTGTACCATAGAAACGAACCCACGTTCTAAAAGGCAGTGCAGGTAGGCCCAGCGGTATCCCAAGATACTGTCGCTACTCACTAAATTAAGGGGTAGGGAGCCGTCGCGTATAGTAGATCTCATCTTGACATCGGTCACACCAGCCACTGCTGTAGGACAGACTGCACAGACACCCTCTCAGGAGGTGTGACACTCCTGAGTGGTGGGAACACCACAGAAGGGTGCAAAAGCAGCTCAAAGGAGCTTCAGGCGGTATCCCAAGATGCTGTCGGAAGTATTGCAGGGTAGGTTGCCCGTAGGTAACTACTGTTTACCGTTTCCCCGGGTGCTGCCCATGTTGCACCTGGCAGGCAGGGATACCACTACAGGGCGCTGCCCGCCTCTCGGCTCAAGGCGCTGCCTGCGAGGACTGCAAGAGAGGGCTGCCAACGGCGTGACAGTCCCCCCATATGGCAGAAGACGCAAGCAGAACCGTGCGCCAAGCACAGCAGGCTGACTGGGAAGAAGACAGCTTACTTCGACTGTACCTCACCACACTTGCTGGTACGGTGATACAGCTACAGGTCCCTTTGTAGCTGACAGAGTTGAATGAACGCCTAGCAACAACTAATAGAGTAGTGCCAGGCCTGAGTGAGCATGGACGGTTACCCAAGTAGCTGCCCCTCTGCACTGCGAGGCTCAAACCCCCAGTAGCTAGTACAGGCACAGGGAATAATACTGCCACGCACTGTGACATGGAGTTCAAACGAGCTCACTAGTCAGCAATGAGCGCCAACTGGTGGTCCATCTCCAGTTAACTTCTCTCTCAGGAGAAGAATACCAAGTCATTGTCGACCTCCAAGAGTTTGATCGACTTGATGAGTTTGAAACCGCTGTCCTGGAGCAACTCCCGACCATAGGAGGAAACAGCACATTTGGTTGCGAACTCACTTTCGTTCGACGGGATACCGGGCAGCTCCTGCGAAATCCGGTATGGGACACCCTTAGAGACTGCAACCGCTTCCATATTGTCGTCCGCCAATGCTGTTCTCGCGCAGAGCATAAAGGCCAGATGAGGAGGAACGCAAAGGCAATCCGAGTACCGGTCACCCGTTCAGGGCAGGTGCTCCCCCACGCTTTCACACATTCGAGTGATATCAGGCACCTACAAGTCGAAGCAGGCGTACACACCATTGGGGAAGCGGCCTGGCGGCATTGCGCTAGGCTTCTCACGGTGCACCTGCCCAGTTCACTACTATGCCTGAAAGATGGAGCCTTCCGATGTTGTTATGTGCTCCACACAGTCACTGCTCCGGGGTGCATAGACTTCGGATGCTGGGCTTTCGAGGAGTGCCATGCGCTGGCCTGGGTTGGAGACCCAGACCAAAGTAGCAACCAACTGGCACCGCAGGCGAGGCTCAACGTCCGAGCCTTCGAGAAATGCCGTACCTTGCGGACAATTGGCCTGGAAAGGGCTGAATATGACCCACGAGACCCGAATCGGGTCATTCCAGAAGGCTCCTTCCTTGGGACAGGGCTAGAAATGATTGCTCTCCCAGCTGATTTCTGCTGGATAGGACCAGCTGCCTTTGAACACTGTACTAGGTTGCAGACGGTGGACATCTCCCGGACTGGCATTCAGGAAATTGTAGGGGGCACCTTTGCACGCTGCCCCCAACTACAGTGCCTCAAACTGACCAAGACCCTGAGATGCATTGGGCGAGAAGCCTTCCTGAAGTGTAGCTCGCTAGAAGCCATACACATTCCACCTGCCTTGCTGTACATCAATAAGCGAGCCTTTGCTGGCTGTACACAGCTCTGCAAACTCGTCCGAATGGGCAAGAAAGGAACTTGGAGGGGGACCTATGTAGAGCACAACACTTTTGAGATGTGTACCAAATTAACACTCCCATCGTGGATTCGGTTTCTGATTCTTCCCAAGCCCGATGCAGCAAAAGAAGAGTGGGAAGAATTCATGATAAGTTGTGCAGAAGCCACTCTGAGTGATACTGCACGCTCGTAGCAAGCATGTGACAACCTGGGAAGCTAACTGTGCTACAGTGCCATTGGCCCAGTGGTAGAGTAGCAGAGGGTCTCTGCCCTTTGACCCTACTGCCGACCTTGCACGCGCCACTGAGTAGTTAGCCAGCTCCCCTGGCTGCCTTCCAAGAGGTGGTCAGGGATGATACAGTGTACAGTACACTAGCACTAGGAACAGCGGCGTTTCACCTTTTTGTTTCACCTAGTTCATGGGGCTTGCGTGATAGGCTGTACTCGGAAGCACTCGTGTGACCCAGGGCTGCAGCAGAACCTTCTTAGGCGCAACTACCACACCACGCCTGCTCTCGCGCCTGAGCGACCTGCATGTTGGTCAAGGTTGAAAAGGCTGGTTCAGCTAAGCTGTGGGACCAGGTCCGTTCCGTGTCATACTCATCATCGGAGCTGCCACCTGGTCTCTCGTCCACCGCTTGCCTTATGCAAGTCTTCGTAGTGTCCTCTTTTTGGTTTTCCGTCTTGCGACTTAGCTGGCAATCCTTGCAAGCCTCAATTGCGCGTCAAGTGGAATATTTGCAGGGACTGTTGTGAGAGGTCAGGCATCAATCCTGAACCTCCTGCCGCTTCTCGCTTGTCCAGGGTCTTTGCTCCACATGGCTGCGAGGCTGCAATGCCCGCTGTCACTCCTGCCTTGATCCCCGACAGGTATCCCAGGCTGCGCAATGACCAAGCCAAGGACACGAGCAGATTGAAATTTTGTCCCGCATGCGTGAGGAGTTCTCAACACTGAATCGGTCACCTTGAAATTACTCACATGGTCTATGGCGCGTACGCATTCTTTGATACAAGTTGTGTCGCGCCCAGCTCCGAATGGACCTAAAAAGAACCTGATTTGAACCTCACTCTTGCATTCAGTCTCGCTCATGCATACTGATACGCATTGCATCTCCTGTGGGATACCTGCCAGCCAACAAGCAGAATGCAGTCTCGTCCTGGACGTCCTGTACTGAGAGCAGCTTGAAAAGAATTCATCGCCCCGTTTCACTCCTGTGTTTGATCTTCGGATCTGCACCTTTTGCTTTTTTACGTCTTGAGCGGACATGAGCCTGATCTGCTTGGTTTTTGTGGTTGGTTTGTGTTTGTTTTGGTGCTTTGTTGTTGGGTTGTGGGTGTTTTGGTTCTTTTGGTTCCTTTGCTTCCTTTGGTCAGGCTCATTTCCTCGCACCCCTCATGTGAATTCATCACGGTGACTTGTGCCTCTCGGCACACATAGCGCCCTTACCCGTGCAAAAAAAGAAGCCTAGTGGCTCCACACTGTCTTTCGTCATCGGTATTTTGGAGATTCCGAGTGCGAAGACTGTGGTCTTCCCTCTGCTGCCACTCCTTGGCTTGTATGAGGCTGGTCGCTGCCTGCTGCAAAGCAGTCTGCCTGACACATGTTGCGAAAAATGATCCGATTTTGTCATGTGGGGATCAACCTGTGAGATACGCATCAGAGCCTGTGCTCTTTAAGGGAGCACTACTTCGAAAACTGACTGTGCGAATTGCCAGTTGAGGGAGATCTCTTAAGTCTCCCTCTGCTTGAACAAGATCATGCGTTGAAGTGCTCAGTGGTACGTGAATTTGCTGAAGGACAAGATCTACTGAGCGCCTTGCGGAATTCACTGCCCCTGTTTCACCGCTCTTCACCATGCCTACGTGTAACAGGTTGCTCCTCCCCTTGTCTCCTTTGGGGGGTTGGTTTTGCTGCTGGTTCTGTTTGGTTGTTGGTTTGTTTTTGGGGGCTTCTCTCTCGCGGTTGGGATGCAACCTGTATAGCAACTCCTTCTTAACTCGAACAAGGTGACTTGTGCAGAACCTGCACACATAGCGCCTCGACTCGTGCAAAAAAAGACCTTTCATCTCTCCATTGCGAGGTAGACACAGAAATGTGTGCTAGCATGGTGAATAGCCCTCTGCCCAGCAGCATACACCTGTCTTCGAGCCAAAAGGTCCTGCGGCAGCCCCCAGCCTGTCGTATTTTTTTGACGGCAGCTAATAATTGCGAACATGTTCACAATGTTGGTGGGAAGACAACTGCACGGGCAGCCATCAGAGTGCTCACTCCTAGTGCAATTGTGCTGTTTTATCTTCCCAACCCTCACAGAATGTGCGCCTTTGGGTGCCCCGCTTGCTCCGTTCGGATAGATAGCAAATCCCTCCAGGGATGGTCAGTGCCTGACCGCTTGGTACCGTTCGTTTTATTTGACGTCGTTGTTTGATGCGTGTTGTGAAGGATGGGTTTTGAAAAGATATTGTTGAGGTTTTGAGCTCACGTCCTTTTGATGTTTGTTGCAAGCTACGCCAGGCTTCCGCCCGGGTCCCGGTTCCATCTTAGCGTCAACATTCAAATTTTCCCTTGCAACGCACTATATCGGGTTTTTGCGGTTGCAATCAAGCTCTGGGTTGGGTCGGACCGTCTATTACAGTGCGCGGTACCACCTCGGTACCACTTCATTACGGCTCGGGCCCTCCATTACAATGCGCGGTACCGACTCGGTACCGCTCGGGCCCTCTATTACAATGCGCGGTGTCGCCTCGGTACCGCTCGGGCCCTCCATTACAATGCGCGGTACCGCCTCGGCACCGCTCGGGCCCTCTATTACACCCTATAAGTCCTCTGAAGTAGTAATTTTACTAAATCCTTGAAATCACTAAAACTGAAAAGATTACTATGTAAAATTACTGAATAATGCATTTTTATTAATTTTGTGAGAACTCAAAAATGCATCAAAAGTGCATCAAAAGTGCTTCAAAAGTGCTTCGAAAGTGCATCATAAAAGCTTCAAGACTGTGCATCACAGCAGCCACAAGGAATGTACTGCGCAAGCAAAAGAAACATGCCCAAGTAGGCCATGTGTGTGAACCTTGAAAAAATCAATCGCCACCTGTGGATGGTGGGGGAACTCTCACAAGTGGAAAGCACAAGTGGAAAAACACAGCCTGGTCTGTGTTCAAGACCAGCTTGCCCTGAGCATGGTCTATGCTGTGGTTCACCAACATTCTCTGTCGTTAAGTCTTTCGTGTCTTGAGCTTCTTGCTTTTCTCCCACTCCTCTTCAAGCCATTCTGGAAGCGCTCCAGAGGCCAGCATTTTTTAATTTCGCATTCTTGCTGCGGTCTTTCTTCTGGTCTGTCTCCTTTGGCATGCTGAAGTTGGTGTTGGGGTCGACCACCTCATCGCATGTAGCCACCTCCTCTTCTGGACCCTCTGTGCTCTCATCTCTTTTCTCTTCTGCCTTCTCTTCTGTCTTCTCCAAGCCCTCTGACCATTTCTTCTGTTTCTTTTCTGGCTTTGCGTTCTCAGCCTTCTCTGTTGACTGACTTAGCTTCTTCAAGACCTTCATAACCTTTGTTGTAGGTTTCTTCATCACAGCCTTGCCCTTAACCTGTGCCTTTGCCTTGCCCTTGGCATGTGCCTTTGGCTTGCCCTTGGCATGCGCAGCAGGCCTCTTTTTGGGCTGCGTTGGCACTCTGGTGAACACTCTGGTGAGGACTTGGTTGTGTAGCAGGCACTTCTGCTTCTCCACCATGACTGGACATGGCTCTAGTCTCTAGTACCTCAAGAAGATCTATATATGGTAATCTTGACTGCTTTCTGCTCTCATGAACCCAAAAGACATGAAGAAGCTCTGGAAACATAACAACCCAGGTACTAACCAACTCCATGTAGTCCAAGTATTGAAGGACAACAGCATCAAGTCTCAAGTACTTTGGTCTTTACACAAGTAAGACCTCTCCAAGTAACTTGCCTCAAGGTGCAAAAGCAATCCAAGAGACCAGGTCCTTTTGAATTACAAATTTTTCACAACCAAGACCTCTCCAAGTAATTTGTCCCAAGATACTAAAGCAATCCAAGAGATCAGTTCCCTTTGAATTTGAAGCATGTTTGAACATCTTTTCTTAAAAATTATATGTCTTTAGTGAATTTTCGTGATGCATTTTTGATGCACTTTTGATGCGCTTTTGATGCACTTTTAAAAGTGCATCACTTTTGATGCACTTTTAAAGGTTTTTGATGCACTTTTGATGCATTTTGAAAGTGCATCAAAAGTGCGTCAAAAGTGCATCAAAAATGCTTCACTAAAATTCAATAAAAACATACAACTTTTAAGAAAAATCTATAAAATGTTTCTAATTCATCAAGAACTGGTCTCTTGGATTGCTTTAGTATCTTGGGACAAGTTACTTGGAGAGGTCTTGGGACAAGTTACTTGGCATTCCAAGTAATCAGGTATCTCAAGTATTCACAACACAAGTTGACTCATAAGTATATCAAACCTCAAGTATTCCAGCTTAACAGGGTACATAAGCATGGTCAAATCCATGCGATCCAAGATGTCCTGGGTGTTTCCTTGCCTTGGACAAAGCTCAAGCTGCTTTCTCTCAAGTAATACCCGCAGGGCTTTCACCACCTTCGAACTGAGCAGCTTTGTACTTGGAGCCAAACCAACCAGATCATAAAGCAGACCTGCAACTTTGGACAGCCAAGATCCATTCACAGGTGTTTGCCAGGTCACACTGATCGGCCCTCCTGGAGGAGGAGAAATCAAAGACCAAAGGTCTGAACACTTCTTGAAATCCAAGTAGTGTCCCAAAACCCTTTGAAGGTCTCGGACAGTCACCAGTGGTCAGCCACCAGCCACACTCTTTGTGCCCTCTCTGCCCTCTCCAAAACAGCCACCTTTTGCCTCTCAGCCAAAGAAGCCATGCTGCAGCACACACCTATGTTTATCCTTGCTTCCAAACTAGCAACGCACAGCTGTCAAAGAACATTCCCACAAGTAACGTGGCAAGTCTCAGGCAAGCAGCAAGAACTCACAAGTAACATGCCAAGACTCAGGTAATGCAACGCAACCTCACGAGTATAACTTGCCAAATCTCAGGCAGGCAACAAAAACTCACAGGTAGTATGCCAAGACTCAGGCATAATGCAACGCAACCTCACAAGTACTATAACTTGCCAAGCATCAGGCAAGGAACAGAAACTCACAGGTAAAATGCCAAGACTCAGGTATAATGCAACACTGCTTACAAAATGTCCCACACTGTGCCAAGTAGAACCCTGCGCCAAACATACAATTTTGACACTAGTTTTTGGTCAGAGAAAGAACAGCACTTCTCATGTGTTGCATAAAAACTGTACTTTTTTAGAAATTACTATATATAGTAAATCAAATTACTATATATAGTAAATATTTACTATATGAAATCACTATTTCTTAAAAATTCATTTTTGTATAGTAATTTTAAGAAAGAATTATTGTAATTCATTGTCTTAGTAAAATTACTACTTCAGAAGACTGAGGCAATGCGCGGTGCCGCCTCGGTACCGCCTCGGTACCGCTTCGGTACCGCTCGGGCCCTCTATTACAATGCGTGGTACCGACACCCCGTTTGCGTTTTACAAAGTTTTAATTGGATCGGAGTGAGGAACTTCCAAGAAAACACAAAGACCAACAGAAAGCCACGAAACGCAACCTTAACATTGTAGTCCCGGCGCTTCTTCAAACGGTGCGCTACACACTTGCGCCAAGGCATTCCAAGTGTACTTCGCGCTCAACCATTCTTAACAAATGCTTGGGCGTGGGCTTGGCCATTGACGTATCCAAAGATGAATTGCGTTTTCGGCTGAATTTGTGGCCTTCATTTTGGGGCAAAAAAAAAACCAACAAAACCAGTCTCGCCGTGGAGGGCCTCCCCAGTTGAACTGTTGAACAGTTGAGCTGTTGAACTGGGGAGGCCCACTTTGGCGACCCGGGAGTCCATCTTGATTTGGGGCCACCCATGGACAAGATTTTCGCTTGCGTCGCGACCCGGTTGTTCTGGCATGGTGACAACAACGCCCAGTGTTTTGGTTGGTCGGTTGCTTGTCGTTTGTTGGCTTAGATAAACGTGAAAAGGTTGGCTTTGTGTAAGTCTGTTGGATGTTGTTTGGTTCTTGGTTGCAGGTTTGGGTGGAGGACCTCAGTTGGAGAACCAATTTGCTTTATGGTTCTCTGCTGGTTTTGTTTTCCCGGGGAATATGCGCGTGTAGCCAATGGGCCGGAGATTAGTGTTCACCGTGTATTGGCGCAGGTTTGACACGTTAACTTTCCAATCGATAATTGTCCACTTCTTTGTGGCGCTTGCCCAAAAACATGGCCCACGGGGCCTCGCTTCCACGGCAAGCAGGTCGGACTGGAGACCACTAGTATCCAAAAGCAAGTCGGCCTAGTGGTCCTGCAAACTTGTTTTATTCTATAAATAATTCTATGCTCCCACAGCGTGATTGCAGGACCCGTGCTCTCCCCCTGCAGTTTCCACTCCAGCTGGTCCTGCGCGGCCGTGCGAGCGCCGCCCGGCTTCCAGAGACCAGCTGACTGATCAGGAACAATGTGAAGCGGCCAAGCGGATCACGACGCGTGCGAAAATCTTGTCCATTGACGGCCCCAAAAACACGCAGCGCTGCAAAACCATGGAAACCCAGCGGTATGCAAAACTTCTGTCGCGTGCCTGCGGAAACAATCGGAACTTGCACTATTTTTTGCCCGGCGGCAAAAATTTTGCCGACAAAACGGCGCCCGTTCTGGGGTCCAGAAACGGACCCCAAAATGGAGGCCACTCATTCAGTCTCAATTTGATTTGCTTGTGTCCGGACGACTTGGCCCCCGTTTTGGGGTCCGTTTCTGGACGCCAAAACGGGCGCCGTTTTGTCGGCAAAATTTTTGCCGCCGGGCGAAAAATAGTGCAAGTTCCGATTGTTTCCGCAGGCACGCGACAGAAGTTTTGCATACCGCTGGGTTTCCATGGTTTTGCAGCGCCGCAGGCACTTGTTCTCTACACCCTGCGAACGTTTATGTCCACACATGTTCTTGAACTGTGTGGACAGACTGCTACCTAGGAGAACCAAATGAGGTACCCAGGTTAGTTTGCCCTCCGGGGTGTCGCGCTGCGATGGCTAGAGAGGACTCCTCGCAAGCCAGCGCACCGGCCAGAGCAGAACAGTCGACGACATTCCAGCTCATGCTGGTCACCTTGGCTGGCGAGTAAATCTCACTGTCAATTGAACTGCAGGAATTTGATCGACTTTGCGAGTTTGAGAACGCTGTGCTTGAGTGCCTTCAAACAAGTGGCAAAATTGGCACTTTCGGGTGTGAGCTGGAGTTTGTCAGCTTGAGCACGGGCTCTGATTTGTCTGGAAGGTGTGCCACGAGGCATTGTTGAAATCAGGAACACGGAGTCCCGAATTTCGGAACTGGTCAACAGCATCGGCCAATGTCTTGAAGCTTCAAGGTTGGACAGAGGGACTGCTGAGAAGCTGCGAGGCCGGCTCGGGTTCGCTGAGAACCATGTCTTTGGACGCGCTGGCGTACTGGCCTGAAAGCCTTGACGCAGCACATACACGCTCCCAAGTTCGTCTCAGAGTTGTCCTTCTCCGTGTCCCTTGCCCTCCGCCGTTACCAGGAGAAGCTGCAGGAGCCGAGAGGCAGGCTGATCGCGCAGCACTTTGTGTGCCCATGCTTCGTGTTTACCGATGCCTACTTCGAGCCACCTGAGGTGCCGAAACCCCCGAAGGCGGGCGTCGGGGGAATCTTGTTCAATGAGAATGCAGAACTCTTGTCATGGTTTTCCTGGCAGCTGCCCCCTTCGACACTGGCCGACTTCATCGAAGCCGGTGCAAAGACCCTGATCTTTGAACTTGAGTTTCTCGCGGTCTTGCTGGCGATTGAATGCTGGCGCAGCCACCTCCGTGAGAGACCGGTCGTTTTCTTCGTGGACAACAATGGTGTCCGGGATTCATTGTTGAGTGGTCGCACCAAGAGTGAGCAGGGTCAGATTGTCCTGGAAGCGATTCTTCGCCTGGAGGGACTCACTGAAAGTGATGGAGCCTTATCTACGACGAAAATTTAAAATTTTGATTTTGTGGGATGCACTCCCAAAAACAAAATTTATGCCACAAAGAAAGTTAAACAACCTGTATATAAAGCTGCTGGATATGTAAACGACCTTCTCTATTTAACACCTAAACGGTTTGTGCTTCTTCAATGTCAGTTTGCACTTCGATAGATGTGGATGTGTTAAATCTCCTTTGTAATATCGGCTCTAGGGAGAGGTGGGCGGGAAACTTCCCGTTTTATTCAGGCAGCGCAAAGAACAAAGGTTCCGGGGGGTGTTCGTGTTGGTTTGTTGTAATTTTGTCGTTGTACTTGCTTATTGTCACGCGTGGAGCGGAAATTTGTTTGTTTGACAGTCAGACATGTTCTAGATAGTTTCTTATCACGTAGGTTGAACTTGAGCGATGGAATGCGATTCGCCCGTGGAAGTGAGTGGAGAACCACTTCCTGCTTGGCTGGATGCCATTGGTGATGAGGCGAGTGCATTCCAAGATAGTGATGCCAATACATTGTGTGCAGCTCATTCTCAACCAAACCTGCTTCACGCTTCTCGTTCATCCCCTGGTGCGCAGCCTGAAGGGAAGGTTTTGAGCAGCAAGGAACTCAGCGATCTCAAGTCACTCACTGCCGAAGCTTCTTTTAGTACAGTGGCCTCCAGTTTGTTGAAGTTGCCATGGGAAACGCCTCAGATGAAACTCATTTTTAGTGACGATGAAACTTGCCAACTTCCAAAGCTTGACCCTTTGCACGATGACAATCTTGCTGTGGCTTTCGTTCAACCTGTAGGCACTCGACATGTCGAAGTTGCACGGGGTCGCATTTTTGACAGGGCTTTCACTGGGCGTTTCAAATCTAGAGATCTTGGCGGTGATGAGCAATGGGAGTACATTTTTGAAAAATGGTTACTCGTTGTTTTGCAACCACCCGAACATTCGCAGATTGGCCGGGTTGTCGTTGACCTTCCAAAGGGACTTCAGCTGGAGGCGGTGCGAGATGTTTTAGGAGGCAAGAGCATGTCCACACTGAGAAAGAGAATCAGACAGACTGTAAATCTTGTTGAGTGGTCATTGCAGGAAGACATGTCATGCGAAGTTTTCCCGATCACTGGAAACATAGTCCGAAGGTATTTAAAATACTTTACATCTGAAGGAAAGGGTCATAGCGTGATACAAGGGGCTATGGAGAACTTTAGATTCCTTCACTACGTTGTCGGCTTTGACATGGAGCAGGAGGCGTTGAACTCAGTGTGGGCCAGAGGCCTCATTCGAAATAGCTTGCAGTGTAGAAAGAAACGAAAGCAATCGAGAACTTTGCTCGTGTCGGAGTTACAATTCCTTGAGAGTTTTCTGAAGGATCCAGGAAACACCCCGCAGGACAGGTATGTGGCTGGGTGTTGCCTCTTTGCGGTGTATAGCAGGGCGCGTGTTGGTGGGCAAGTAGCAATGCGCTTGGCTTGAATCTACTTCTTGTTGCCCCAGTTCAAGGAGTCACGAGCAACTTTTGGGGAAAAGTGTTTCTGGATGTTGCTGCGGCGGTTGGAATGCCACTTGGCAGTAAGATCATGTGTGCAAGACCATTGCTCCCTGTTCCAGATGGTAGTGGTGCGTGGACTAGCAGACCAAGTGACAGTTCGGAGGTTGGAAAATGGCTGACGATGTGTTTGTCGGAGGCTGGTTTTGACGTGAGTGGACTGTCTGCGCACGGAATGAAAGCAACCACACTCTCCTTCCTCGCCAATTGGGGGGCTAGCCCGGACGACCGGACAATCCTTGGACATCACAGCTTGAAGCAGCGTGGCAGTCTCGAATGCTATTCGAGGGAGATCCAGGCTGGGCCATTGCGCGTTCTTGAGGCGTGTCTCAAGGACGTCAGAGCTGAGATTTTCAAACCAGATCTTTCCAGGTCGGGGTATTTCAGTGAAGAAGCAATACAGGCGGTTCCTGTTGATACGCAGTCTGAGGCTGGACCTGTCGAGGTAGACGAAGCATCAGTGGGCGAGGTCTCGAGTGCAGATAGTTTTGCGGTCGTGGAGATGGACCCAGAGGTATCCGATGGCAGTTCCTCGACCTCTTCAACTTCGAGTGATCCAAACGATGTCGAGACCCTGGAGTGTCGGCCTAAGTCCAGAGAAGGTCAGAGCCCACTGATTTGGAAAGAGGGGTGCAAAATCTTTCAAAACACGACAACTAAGAAATTGCACTTGAAGCCTGAAGGTCCTGAGGAAACTCCTTTCATTTGCGGAAGGAAGATGTGCAGTGGCCACCGGCCTTTTTCAGGACGAATTTTGATGGAAGGCTGGAAGTGCATTCAGTGCGATAGGAGTAAACCTATCAGGACGACCGAAGGTCTAACGGAGGCCTTGGACCCTGAAGCGGTGCAGAGTCGGGTAAAATGCACTTCCTTACACTTGGCAATTTTCCGCTTGGTTTCAATATCCACTCGGATTTTTCTGACAATTTTGAAGGTGTCCTGGAGACCCGTTTTTTGATCAAAAAAAAGGGTTCCCAGGACACCTTTTCAAATTGAAGCCAAAGTGGAAAATTTCCACTTCCACTTGTGGATGTCCCAAAACAAGGGTGACCATACGGACACTCCTGTTTTGTGACTCACCCACTTCATGATTGACACTTGCAGGAAGTTTCTTTGAGTGAAAGACGAACTTGCAGGAACGAAAGTCGTGATGGTTTCGCGCGCGGGAACATGCAGGAGTAAAAGAAAAGAAAAATTGTTTGACGGAACCATTTTGGCGAAGCAATTCTTAGTAGTCCCTCAAATCAAAGCATTAACTAGGACACGTGACTCGTTATCAAATTTTGACCCTTGTAGACCGTCACGATCAAAACCCACACTAGAGTTTGTGACTCATTTCCACCAACCATGTTGACTTGTTTCCACCTTTGTTCACAAAGCCCGCGATCATGAGCAGCATTATGGACAGCGAGGCAGCGCTCAGGGCTAAGGCTGAAGAGCATGGTTTGGACGCAGGACTGATAGCCTCGGCCTCGTTGATTGGCCGAGGAGTGAATAGCATCAGCAAATTGGCATACTCGATCACAACCCCCGGAGTGAATCCCACCGAAGATCAACTACGCGGGCTAGTGAACCCGTCAGATCCAGGCGGGGTTACCTTAGGAGCTTTGGCCAGCATTCGTAGGTTGGTCTTTGAGAGCCAAACCATGTCAATCCATGAAGTGAAAATGGCTTTGGAGAACACCGAGAGTTCCAAGAAGCCTGAGTTAGTGCCAGCAGAACGACATGCCAGGATCAGAGAGCAGAAAACCCGTCTTGCAGGTTATGACCCGACAGGACCGTTGGAGTGTTCACATGCATCGTACGATGTCGTAGGCGAAATGCTCCAGAAGGATTCGGTAGTGTACTTGCCTCCAACCAAGTTCGGAACTCGATCGGCCGAAGTTGCAAAAGATAGGCCACCGAAAGAGCTCATCATCGACTCCAGCTCCCACCTGGCCGTGACCACAGGGCGCAAAGAGGACAGGTGCAACGTGAATTCCGACTTGCTTCTTTCACAGGCTTTTACTAGAAGAGCTTTAGCGTGTGACCTCATGGGAGCTTGTTCTTTCGCTGCACTTGAGGGATGGCACCGATTCCTGTTTCGCCATTTGGAACATGCTCCTCCTAGTGGATATGACCATGTGACCAAAGAACAATTGTTGCGGGCCGACAAACAGGGGTGGATTCGCTTAGCTGAGATTTTGCCGTCTATCAAACGCCTCCCTGATGGGAGCAAGCCGTTGGACGCCGCTTTTGCAGCGTTGAGGACTGAATGTGTGATTTTCCACCTATTGCCACTGCCTTCGACAGCTCGCAAGCCACCACAGTCGAACAAACGGCGTGAGAACGCTGAGGAGATTGACAGCGGCGAATCCCACGGGAAACGCCGAAAGGGTGCCAAGAAAGGAAAAGGCAAAGGAAAGGGCAAAAAGGGCAAGAGCTTTGAAGATCGAATGCCCTCCGAGATCAAAGGCATGAAGTCATGAAGTCAAACACCAGCGCAGGAGAGCGTATTTGTTGGAACTACAACCTATCGAACCAGAAGTGCGCATTCGCTTCCGCTGGAGGGGCTTGCAAGAGGGGCAAACACGTTTGCATGAAGTGTGAGGGCGCTCATCCCCAGTATGAGCACAATTGACTATCCCATGAACACGAGCATAGCTTTGCATGCCCGTCGAGCTTGCAATCGGTTGGGTTGCATTTAGCCTCGAATGGAATTCAAAATCAGACGCCAAACGAAACAAGACAATCTCCCCTTGGAAAGCGAAAATTTTTCAGTCATGAGGATTCCTTCTTCAACAAATTTTCCGGGAGGCTTGAAGGCCACAAACTAGAAGACCTAGTTTTCATTGAGATTTTCTCGGG
>CAXAMN010023781.1:0-15362 GCA_963970005.1 Durusdinium trenchii
GTGTGTGTGTCACCCTTGGAATCATAGGGATGCTTTCGCAGTTGTTCATTTTACAGCAGGGGGGGCAATGAACACTTTGGAAGGCATTGCCCAACGAAGACCCTTCCATCGTGCTGTGATATTCCTGAGGGACGCCTCGGGAACGTACCTGCTGTTTCTTTTTCCTGCTTTTTCTTTTTCCTTTTCCATTTTGAATGGCGAGAGGCTAAGCCAAGAACCTCGAAGAGTTGAAGCTTTTCAGATTTGATGTTTTCGTTGACCTGCAGATGAGAGCGACACGCCGTCAGCCTGCTCGTCCGTCGTTCGTTCGTTCTTTTCCTTTTGGGCCCTACTTCCTCTTGAAGACCTCCAGGATCCCGTGGTTCGTACTCGTACTCTTAGGAAATGGAACCCTAGGCCGGCGTGTGGCACCGCAATCAAGTCAGTACGCATATCCATGAGTGTGTTTGGCTTCGTGCCAACCCGGGATGAGCCCGCAGAGTGCCTCCCGTGGACCCGTCGAACGGGTGTACGTCCCTGTTTCCTTTGCTCTGGAAACGTACGTGCCCACAGCGGGCAGCAGTTGGCTAATGCCGTACGTCCGATGATTTATGTCCCATTTTTGGAATTCCAAGCTGGCTCATGCCTTTACGTGACCGCAGCGGTCCAAGCTGGCTTAACGCCTCAACGTGGTCAGAGCGACCAAAGTACTTTTGAGGTTCATTGGAACCTGTTGGAGCCTTAGTTTTTCAGCTGATCCTCCTCCTCTCGCCATGTTCCCTTCTCCAGCTGGCTTCAACCCCGTGGACGGCATCACGATGCGAGCCCAGACTATCTTACATCGAGAAATTCTTCATCTACATGGTTTGATGATTCTCGCCATCTCCCTTCTTCGCACCCGTTTCGCCATTCTCAACCCCTCCTTCATGGACTACATCACCTCACCGCACATTCAGCTACAAATTCGAGGTCTGGATTCTGCTATTCGGCAAGCGACTCAGGCCATCCACAACGAGTGCACTATGTCAACGAACTTCTCACTACTTTTGGGATGATGCACACCGTGAACTGTGACAACACTCAGGTTGATGCTGAATTACGCGGATGTTCGACCTTTCCTGACCCTCGTCTTCCTTCTTTTCCTATGATTTCTACCTCTCCTCGGGGCCGGCTACGACACGGAGTACACCATCTACCAGTTCCTTTCCGGGCGCCTCTACGATTCCTCCGCCGAGAACCCCATCTACTTTACGTCCACGTCGTCCAGTACTCAATCGATCCAGTACAGCTCCACCACGGTCCCGGTCTCACTCCCGTTCGACTCCTAGGAATCTCTAGGTTGTCTTTCGCTTATTCTTTCACTTTGAGTCCGAAAACGCCTTTTACTCCTTTTACCCAGTTGTTTGTCTCACTTACTCCAGGATTGATTCCTTTGACTTTACTTTTTTGGTTCTACCTAGCTCACAGCGTCCCCAAGATCTATGCCCCTCTACTTGAGCTCACCTCCATTGCTTCATTGCCATGTCGCTGCCACCTTCGACGACGTCTACTCGACCTCCGGACGTGACTTCACATTCCGGCCTACCCGCTGCGGCTCAGGAAGTGCTTCATCGTGAACTACTTCATCTACATTCTTCCCTACTTTTGATCCTACGTGGACCTTTTGACTCTGTCACTCCATCCGTTGTGGACACGATCACATGCCCTCGTATCAGTGCCAACCTCCGTGCCCTTGAGAATTGTCTTGAACAGATACGACGATCTACATGTAACACTTTGATCTATGCCGACGAACTATGCTCCGTTATGGCCATTCCACGCTCTACTGGACGATCTGCTCCTACTACTTCTCCTCCTTCCAGGCCTACTCTCTTTGTCCTTCAATCTCCCCCTTCTCCACCTGGAACGACGACAGGGACTTCGACTACAGCTCCTATCTCCGCCACTCCTACGACTTCTCCTCCCACCCTTATCTTTTCAGCTTCACCGACGACTTTGTCGAGGATGCCGAGATCATCATCTTCTCCCTCTCGCTCACGTTCACCTCCACGACGGCGGTTCAGATTTTAGCTCCCTTCTCACCTACTGGACCACTTCCGTATGTGACAAAACTATCCACCGTTTGAGCTCTTTTGATGTCTGATTGCTTACAACCATTTGTTTCTTTTACAAGGATTGATGTTTATTGTCTTTACTCTCTTCTTTCACCTTGCGCTGTCTCCGGCTTTCCAGCGATCGCCCACCTCGCCCCTCCATTCCTTCTTTCACTTCGACTCGCCATGGCCTCGACATCTACACCGCTCTGTGGTCTCGCACTGATTCATGGTCTTCCACCTCGAGCTCAAGGAATGCTCTATCGAGAACTTTTACTCGTACATGTTCTTTTGGCCCAGATCCATGCACTGCTCCGGATCCCTCTGAGCATTCGAACCACTCCATTTATGTCTCGGGTGACCAACCCACAACTTCGAGCTCACCTTGAAGGCCTGGACAATACCCTTCTTCTTGCCCTACGTCTCAATCATACCGCTGTCCACTACACCCACGAGCTCCTTACTGCCCTCGGTCTCATCCATATCATTCGACAGAGTCCGCAACAACTTGAAGCTGAACTAGAAGGTCGCACCGATTTCACAGACTTCATCGATCCTGCTCCACCTCGATCGGCTACGACTTCCTCTCGCCGTATACCAGGACACGTACTACGGACACCCGGATGCCTTTCTCTCCTAGCCCTTCACCTTCTCGCCATGTACCACGACCTCGATTTCATATTCGCTCGCGATCTCGCTCCCGCTCTCGGATGCCTAGATCTTAGACTTCTGGTCTCACTCTACTGCTGCACAAGCCACATCAAAATGCCAAAAGAGTCTACTCTCATGTCAATTTTGTACTACTTGATTCTTGATCACTTTGGTTCCACCTCCATTGATCCGATCGTATACTTTGTTACCTTTGGCTCCAGCCTGTGTGAACACCATCTTTCTATATCACCAACTCTTTATTTTCCTCAAACTTGGAGTCGGTTTCCTTGGTTTTTCTTTGCTACGTACTTCCGGGCGCTCTGACCTCATGGCGAGCTCTTCCTTGGAATCTACTCGCCATCGGTCACGACGTGATCTTCGCCGCAGCTCTCGCTCTCGAGACACCGGGCTACGTTATGATGACGCCGATTATGGTGAAGAAGAGATCAATCTACCTCCTGGCACCGAAATTGCCAGTGGCAATCCAGAACCAACACAGCCGGAATCCACCACGGGCGATTCTTCTCACCACAACAACACCACTCCTACACCACCGTCCAACCTTCCTTCTCACCAGTCTCCAACTTTCCTTCCCACTCCACCTGCACATCTCTCCACTACATTCTTCCCACCACCACGTGTCCAAGCACCACGACCACGGCCTCCAATTTCTCACCCACGCGCCACAGGCCCACCGCCTATCAATCCATATGCACCGCGACCACGCCACAGGCAGCCCTCCCCTTGCGATCGTCGCACGTCTCGACACCATGATCGCCACCACGAACGACACCACGATCGTCGCCGCTCTCACAGGAGCCGTTCTGCCCATTCTCGCCGACATCGCGAACATCGACATCGGTCTCCTGCAGCTTCACGTTCCCGACGGGACACCCGTCACAATCGCCTTTCACACTCTCGGCGACACCATTCTCGGACACGCCAACGGCAGTCACATGAAACACCCACTACTCAGGACCACCACCGCACTTCCAACCGTTCCCGCTCTCACCATCACAACAGACCACGCTCTCCTGTACCTGCACCACGAGCCGAATCACACACTTCACCTCCTGCTTCGGCACACCCTCCCTCCGACCGAGACTCCTCTGCGACGTCTCTTTGGTACTACTTCCGGGACCTGGTGATCGACCACTTCCACCACCTACACCTCCTGTTTCCACCTCAGCATCACGACCTACCACTCCACCACAAGCATTTCAAGCACCACCTTCAGTTCCACCACAACATACTCTCCCATCCGCTGAAGCTGAGGAACTTCGACAACTTCGTATTCAATTTCAACACCAACAACAAGCTGCTCATCATCTACAACAACAGGCCATGCTCCACTCTTCCTACAATCCTTTTCTCTCTCCTCTCCAATTCTACTTTCCTCCCACCTTTTCCACTCCCACAGCGCCACCTTCCCACTCCTCGCCCAACTCAGCACCTTCCACTACTCCGGCCCCAGCACTCGCTCCAGACCCAGCACCAGTCCCCGTTGAACCCACTGACCTTTCCATCTCTCTCTTCTCCACCCGGGCTTCATCTCCTCATCAGGCAGCTTCCAATCCTGACCCTCCTCGTCGCCCGAGCCGACCAGTGACTCCACCACGATTGTCAGTCGAATGGTCTCGACACAGCCCCGATTTCACCTCTTTGGAACAATCCGGCAAATTGGGCTACTTCATGGACAACATCATGGAAGTCGCCATTGAGATCGCGCCTCAACAATACATTTGGACTACACCCTTTTGGCTTCGCATTCGCCTGTCTGGCCCCACCGACGTTTGGTATGAGATTTTTGACCACAAATTTCAAGATTGGAGCACTCTTCTCTCCCTGGTGAACAAGTTTCGCAGATCTCTCATTGATGACCTTCATCGACCTTGCAGCTGGGAAGAATGTGAAACTCCGGAACCATTACCTCGCACACTCGTGGACACCACCATCCATCAACTGGTCCGCTTGCTGCCGTTACCATTGCAACGCCTTCCTTTGGATTCGTATTGCGAACACCTGACTGACTTCCTTACCACTCTTTCACATGTCCCGCAGATTCTTGAGAAGACACCGATCTTCCTTTGGGGCAAACTGCCTTGCCAGAATGTACTTTTCTTGCTCCTCAAGCTGGACTATCCCAAGACCGACTCATTTCAGGACACTCAGACCACCTACACCTTTGTTCACAACTGTCCTGGAGTCTCCCTTCGCGGTATTCTCACTGATGGAATCATTCGACCTAGCACCTGGAAAGGCGATGGGAAATCACATACTACGGACTTCTTCCCCAGCTTGGGCTTCTATTGCCGGTGCTGCTACCCTGGTCACAGCCATGATTCCGACAATCGTATCAACTCCGACATCATAGATCAACTGACCCCAGAGCTCCAGTGCGCTTTGCATGTGGCCAGTCTGCACGGAGGCCGCACAAGCGGACGTCGGTACTTCGTGGCTGGAGAGTGCTTCTCCCGCCAGTTCCAGCACTACGTAGTGCGCCGAGGAGGCTTACCTTGCGACTCCATCGCATCTCACTTCTGTGACGTTGTGAGGAATCGTTCGGACAGCAGGTACCCAATAGACCAGGTTAGACAAAAAATTGTCTAATAGACAACTTTCTTAAAATTTGTCTATTAGATAAATTTTTGTGATTTGTCTTAGACAACTTTATGTGACGAGAAGTTATCTAATGGACAAAACAAAAGTTGTCTAATAGACAAAAATCTGCTGTCTTAGACAAATTTTCGCGGCTGCAAACGAGGAAATTTCAAGGAAATTTCCTCGAAACTACCTCGTCTGTTTTTCAAAACTGCCTTCAAACTTCCTTTCTTTTTGTGGCAGTTTGGAGGTAGTTTGATGGAAGTTTGTAGGCAGTTTCAACCTGCAAGTGTGGAAGTTTGTCATGCACATGGACTGAAACTGCAATAATGTGCAAATTTTGTAACATAAACTTCCTCATGCCTATGATGAAACTGCAAGTAAACTTCCTCAGTGCCTGTGGTAGTTTTGAGGAAGTTTTGATTTGTCTGAGACAAAAAATTGTCTCAGACACAGCCAAAAATAGTCTAAGACTGTTTCTTCAAAATAGACTTAGACAAAATTTGAAAAGTTGTCTTAGCCAAAAATCATGTTGTCTTAGGCAACAAAAAAGTTATCTAATAGACAATTTTTTTACAAAATAGACCTTAGACAAAAAATAGTCTAACCTGGTCTATTGGGTATAAATGCAGATCCTCCACCAGCCAAGTTCAATTTGCTGGATTGTTCACATTCGGACGGATGAGATCACTTCCTACGGCCTTCGACGCTCTGACATCCCACTATGAGTTTCCACTTTGGCATCTTCTTCAACAAGTACCATATCCTCCTTGCAGCGCTGTGACAACACGTCGCTATTTTCTGCCACGGAGTCCTCTTCCCACGTGAAAAAGGACGCTTTCCCCAACTGCAATCATTTCTGCCCACAATTTGACCTAGGCAACATACTTACTTATTCTCTCATCTTTCCGTTTGGATCTCATTTTCCTCTTCTTGGCTCAAGCTCCTTTCGTTTCCTTGATTAGCTTGGTGGCCCCTTACTATTTTCTCTCGCTGCGACTTCACCTTCTGATGGAGGCTTCTTTTTGGACTACTATGGAATCTCATCCTCAGCAAGCTCCCCTTGGCATCATCAACATGTTGATCTCACGACGCACCTTGATTGACTCGATTTCCCGCTCCTTGGAGGTACTTTATGAGATGCCCTACACGACTGAATTCCCTCCGGGACTACCTCCTGATTTGGAACAACTTCTTCGGGATCTACATGCCTCTACAGAACGATTGATGGATGAAGTCACTCGGACCAATCGACTTTTACACCGTCTTGCCATGTTTCCTCCTCATGTTCTACCAACCCAACCTTGGCTTCCTGATGGCGCTGCACTACCTCAATTCCCTCCGCCCTATGGTCCGACCGCACCTTCATCCAGGACTTCATCGCCTTCCTAGGTCTCACCTGGGGCCACCTGACGCCCTACTTCAATTTTTCGGCGTGTTTTGATCGAAAACAAGAGGTTTCAAATCTTACTGCGGTTTGTTTTACTCGTTGTGTTTGTTACTCTCTCTGCCCGTCTTTCCCTGATTTTCTCACATTTTTCAACCTGCGCAGCCTTTTGTTTTCGGATTTCAACTTCGCCCCACTTCGAGCCTCTTCCTGCTCTTCATGGATCCTCCTCCTACGGGTCTTTTGGCTGGTTCTATGGCTCCACCACCACGTGAAGCCGTCTTCAATCCTTACCGCCTACCAGTCAGTCCGCCTCCTGGCAATATCCGCCCTCAGCCACATCGACAACCTGAACTCCTATGGCTTCATTGGATGGTTTGCCTTGCGGCATGGACAACTGAAGCCCTGTGCGCTCACCCAATTATGGCTCAAGAAGTTCCACCTGATCAACACTTCGAGACCATTTCTGCCCGGAACATCTACATCCAGACACGCCGCGCAGTCCATGAGTTCAACATCCAGCAACGTCGGATTGCGCGCGGAATCTCTCTCCTTCAATACGCCGTACCCTCCCCGGACACGACCACCACCTTCGGCGTCTATCGTGTCAACCCCAACGGCTTCATTCGGGCCCCGGGCACTCCGGAGGACAATTTGGCCCTTGGCACCGCCGCTGATGAAGCTCTTCTTGCTCGCCGACAATCACACCGTGTCTACGACTCCAATTCACCACCAGAATCACCTCCGACCCCGGCCACTCCGGCCACACCTCCACCCAATACGACACCTACACCTGCCCGTTCACGCTCACGCACTCCACCTCCACCCAATCCTCAACGCATACTTCATGATACCTCCACTTCTACCTCCACCCCATGGACAACCTCTTCCCGCGGTTCTACTCCCTCTACTATCTCTTCGGCACTGGACCGTTCTCATCAACATCCTCTTGATGGTCGTGGACTTCTACATGGTCATCTCTGGCAAGCAACTAGACACCGGACACCTCCTACATCGACTCCGGCTCCATCTGACGAGGTACTTTCACCACATCCTCCTGCACCTTCCCTTTAGACTCTATGGAGTCTTCCGCAGGATTTTTGCACCTGACTCGCTCGCATGGAAAACTATGCCGGTTTCGCCTCTTTTCTTTCTTTCTTTGTTCACGCTCTTCATGGTTGTCCCTCCCATGTCACACCACCCACACCTTACTACCCTGGTCGCCGATTCTTCAGCACTCAATTTTGTACTTTGTTATTTTCCAAGACTTTATCGCCGCTCTTCTGGGACCATGGCTCGCGGCCGCTCTACAAGCAGCTCTCCTGCCCCTCAACGACATCGAGGAAAACGAGATCGTCGCACCTCTCGCCGTTCCCGCTTCCCACGCAGGCGATCTTCGGGACTTCCGGTTGAGACTCCTTCCTCGACCACATCCTTTGAGAACCGCTATCCGCTTCCCAAGACATGGACTCCTGATGACATCTACCTCGACCGACAACAGGAATACAAACTGACTCTGCCTCGTCGAGTCGTCGCTACTGCTTGGAGTCGTGATCTTCATATTGACCACCAGCCCATAGAGGACGCCTCAGTCGCAAACAGGAGAACTGGACTTTGAGGCTTGTCGCACACGGCAGGTTGGTTCAATATGAGGGATTTAGGAATCGTCATGAGGCCTACCTTTGGTCTTCTCTGTCTCGGAAGATCTTCAAGAGCTCTGATGTTGACATCGCCCGCATCATCGGTCACTTACACCCTTCCTCCCTCAAGGACGACTGGGATGAGAAGCGCAAGGGCTTGGATCGCCTAGCTGAACGCGTTTTTGACTACCTACGCGATCAGATGCCCAAGAATACTACTGAGGCCCTTCAGGACCAGGTGGAACAACTGATGAAGGAGAACGAGAAGCTCAAAGCAGCCACTGGCCGTCCTTCCTCTCCTGCCCTCAGTCATTCCGAACCTGAAACTCCTGCTGAACGTGAACGGATTCGTGCGGAGAAGTCCAAGCCGCTCGTCACTCCTCCTGCCCCTCCTCGCTCGGGACGCACTCTGGACAGTCACTTCAAACCTGCCACACCTGAACCTGAGAAGACTCCTCCTGCCGTTCCTTCCGATCCTCTCCATGCCTACATCGTCGGCACCAACCGACCGGTATTGGAAGACAACGCCCCGACTAAAGCCACCAAGGGTGAAATCGACAAGTGGATCAAGGCCAACATCAAGGACAGGGCCCGCCTGACCAAATTGGAAGACACCGCTAAAGAGATTGACTCCATCATCACCACCCTCAAGGCCGACAAGCTGGACCTTCCCAATCTCTGCCGTCTTGCCATCGCTTGGGGCTGGGAACCTAAGTTGGCTCAGAGCGCTACGCAGAATGCCCTCATCCGCATGCTGGCCACGGCCAACGCCCTTGTCGCCTGATGGTTTCTACAACAATACCCGGCGACCTTTGTTGACCACGACCTTTTCTCAAGGCTGCTCCCAACTGGTCCTTTCGTGGTTTCTGTTCGTCTTCTTCAACTTTTCCTACAGTTCTTCGTTCTGGTTGATGCGCATTGTGAACTTACTTACATGGAGCTTCGCCCTTTGGTCTTTTTGAAAGGTCAGCTTGGCCGCCTCATTCTTTTTCGCACACTTCCTACAGGTGCCCGTCGCAAAACTTTTCTCTCTTTGCTGCATCGTCTTCGACCTCGTCACCCACTCTACCTCCAAGACTACTTCCACTCCAATGTCATCTACCTTCGCTTCCACCCACACCGTCAGGCGTACTACATTGGCAGCAGCATCCTTTCCCTTTTTGATCGTGAGATGTCTCGGAAGAGGAAATATCGACAACTTCGCAGCGGCATTACAGCTTACTATGAACCTGCCCTACGCTACTGGAAACGGACTCGCACCTTCTTTCAACATGCGGTCATACCCTTGCAATTTACCTCAGACTCTTTGACCACACGCTCTACGGAGATCTCTTTTCAACAACAATATCACCCTCAACTCAACCATCCCTGGATCAATCCTCTTCTTCGCCGACACGGACTTCACGTTCCTCAGTACCACATTCCTACCACTCGCCATGGGCCGATTGGGCTGACACGTCTTCACCGACATCGCCGCCGACTTGAGCGTCATCATGCCCACGAATGCGTCCTGGATCTGCACCTACTTAAGACTCTGGATGTTCTTCACCTTCTTCATCGTTTGGGCAGTGACACCAAAGAAAAGTTCTACACATCACAGGTTCTTCGCAGCCACTCCGCCTCCCACGAGATTCTCTACCTCCTTTGGTCCCAACATTTTCACATCGATGAACCATGGCGCTCACGCGCCGCTGCCCAGCTCAAACTGATCTTCCGCTTCCGCAAGCTGATGATTCCACCGGCCCAAGCCACACTTCGTCTCTTCCAACTATCTCGCGGTTTCCTACAACGTTGTCGTCAACAATTTCGCTGTTTCCTACGCCTTCACTCTCACCTATTTCCACCTCTACAAGTACCAGCTTCACCTATCATTGAGGTCAAGTCTCGCACTTTGGAACACTACCTCTTCAACTTCCGCACCTTCCTCCGACAGTGGACTCCATCGTCTTCACCTCAATGCAGCTGTCACCGGATTCGACCTGACTACCCTCGACATCCTGATTCTTGTCACATCATCGGTTTTGCCTCAGATCTTTTTCCTGGTTTGTTGCTCTCAGAGGCCCATCTACAAGACACCGTGTGGCCCGACGAACGCTATTTCCTCAACCATTCCGTCACCCAGATGGACCGTTGGCTACATGCTTGGCAACTTCCTTCCCGGCTTCACATTGAGTGGCAACACTTCTTTCGTCAAGAATGGGATCGTCATGTTACACACCAAACTGATCACAACACTGGATGGTCCTCTACTGAAGTTCAGACCTTCCGCCGCTTCACCAAAGGCTTCATTGTCGGACCGGGTGACCATTTTCCACACACCGCCATTCTCTCTTGTCCGTGCCACTATCATCATCTCCTCCTCAAGACCTTCATGCCATCTCCTACCACTTCTACACCAGTTTTCCAACCACTACGACATGGCATCCAGCTGATCAGAACTCGACTCCGTGATACCTGGCCGCCTCACCTACTTCAACGATATCGTTGGGGACTTCATTGGGATCGTCGTCTACCTTCTGCTTACATTCTTCCCAAACATTCACGGGATTGGAGCAAAGCGCGACCGATTGTGTCTTACACACAGACAGCCTGTGCTCCACTCAGCCAGACTGTAGCCTCTGCCATCTACTGCCTCCATCCAGATCGTCTTCCCGGAGCTGACTGCCCTTTCGGACGTCCTACCCCTTCTCAGGCAAATTTGGAAGATTCTTCAACAGCATGACCCCACAGATGACCTTGTACTCTTTCAGCAAGACATCGCCGGATTCTTCAACTTTGTCACTCACCCCCGGATGGTCTCCACTGTCGAATTCTTGGTTGCCCGATATGCTGCTCTCCAAGGTCTCTCCCTACAAGACGACCCTATTCTCAGCGTTGCTCAACATCAACAGGAACGCCTACAAAGAGTCTTTCGGGGCCGCTGGCGCAAGACCTCACGGTCTTACCACTCTCTTCACCTTCGCGATTTGCCACTCCTGGTCTCCCACTTGTTGGACTCCTCCTACTTCACCGTGGGCTCAACTGTTTCCGACAATGTCAAGGAGCCTCCATGGGATCCCCTTTGGCACCAGCTTTGTGTAGTGCTGTCGCACTTTTTCGGGAGTATTGTTTTCTACGCTCTTTCCCGAGTGCTTCCTGGCGCTATGCTACGAGTTTAGCACTTCGTGCACGCTATGTCGACAACGTCTTCTTCATTGGACCTACACACATGCTTCACACTGATTCCTTTCAGGCCATAGCTCAACCCTTCTTTTACGGCAGACCACTGGAGATGGAGTATGTCATGGATGAGACACTACTTGGTTTTGCCCTCTCAACCTCTCAACGCACTATCACCTTTCAACAACCACCTCACCTTACACTGATCCGCAGCAATCGCACCGCCGGCTCTCCAGATATGGCTCTTGCGGGCTTCTTCACCCGTGGCATCCTGATCTGCCGCCTGACCCGCCCTCGGCCTTTGATTCTTCCTCAACTTACAGACTTGACTCAGCAGTACCTGAACAAAGACTTCACTATGGTTCAACTCCTACCCCTCCTTCACCAACTTTGCCATCGTTTCCATCTTTCACGACGAGAACTTCACTCCCAACTTCGGTTTCTCAGTTTCTTTTGATGCCGCACTTGAGACCAATCCTCGCGGAAAATACCCCTTGCGTCCTCACTCACTTTCTTTCAACGTGAATGCATTTTGAATTTTGAATTTTGACCTTGACCTTTCCTCCTTCTTGCCACACAATCCTTTCCTTTTATTACCGCCTTATTTTTAGCCTCTCGGCTCAAAGTTTGTCTTCGCCTTTACCCCCACACCTACTCGATCTTCCACTGGGACTATGTCACAGCCGAATACTTCAGATCTTGTCTCTACTATCGCGACTCAACTCAACATCGTGATTGTTGCACTGCGTTTATTGGTGGAGATGATCCAAAATCCCGATGCCACTCCTTCTGCGAGTATGACTCCTGGTACTTGCCCTTCAAGACCACCTGCCAGTCCGGCATCACCGCTCTTTCGAACAACCACGGCACCGCCGATCAATTGGGCACCTTGTGACCAACCTGACCTCGCATTGGTTCTCCAGAAGACTCCAACGCCGACGTCGACATCATCAGCTGGGCAGCGTACTCCCCTTGCCCACACCTCTTCCTCCATCCTCGCTCCGTGTCCCTTCCCCCTCCCTCCCAGTCGCCGATGCGGCCACTCCATTCTCCTTCCCCCTCCTGCTCCCTCGTCTCCGCCGGACCACGAGGCCCCCTTCCACCTCGACCTCGCAAACGTCGACCGCCTTCTTCTTCCTCCCCCTCTCCCCGCCCATCCCCTCGACCACACTCAGACACTTCTTGGGACGATGATTGGAGTACCAAAGATGACGACCTTCTTATCACCCTCAAATGCAACGAACGGCTTCGCCCCAGCTGGCGCTATATTACTACCAAGATGCAGCGTCCCCAGTCCCAGATTCGAGCACGTTGGGCTGAACTTCTTGACCTACAAAAGTTGGCTACATCCTGACCGTCATCCTTGACTTCAATTTCGACATTGCCTCACCACGGAAAACGACCGTTGCCGTTTCCTTGTCTTTGTTCCACGATTCTCTCTTCTTCTTTCATGCCCTTTGGTTGCCCGACTCATTTCCTACCTTGAGTTAGCCCTTTGGCCCAAATACAGTCTCACCGCTTTCCCTCCATTATTGTCGACGATACATGTCCACCTCACATACCGCAGGTCAGAAACGCGCCCGCCCATCCATGGCCTCCTACTTGCGGGACTCAGACGACCCTATCCTCATCGCTACCAACTTCCCCAAGAAGGCCCGTCCCGCGACACCACCTGCCTCCATGCGGACTATCCCCACCTCTTTGCGGTCATAGAGCACGAGTACACCTTCTTTGTCTGAATTTCCAGCACTTAAAGCCGATTTGCCTACCTCTCGACCTTTGGTTGGACTACTGGTCAAAGACAATGGCGACGAGATTCCTTTTCTGATTCCCCGGCCAAATCGTCCCTTTAGACTACCTGAGGGCATACTTTAATTCACGACCTCCATTTCACTTGGATCACCTCTGATCTCCACCCTTTTCACACTTTTTCACACCTTTTCACACCTTTTCAATTTCCGCAGCTTCTTGGCTCTTCGTGGTTCTGCGCGGACACGCTCCTATACCTCCCTGACTAGACAGTATGGAGATTCAACCAGAAGACGTTCGTGTTCCTTCTGACGACTCCTCTCCGACTCAAGCACCTCCTGACGACCCAGAGATTTTGGATCCTACTCTCCTTTTGAGCATACCTCGCTCTGAGAACCAGTACAATGAGGACTACAACGACTACACTCGTCAAGTCCATAATTCCACCCATGGAGACTGGCCAGTCTCTGAACCAATTGAGGAGTGGAAATGCCTTCGATTCCACGCTCAACTTTTTGGTCTATCGTGCCTGGTTCCACCACAGGACGTTACCTTGGGATCACAATGACATCGCGTTCTTCAAATCTTCCACTGGATATTTCATTGATGATCACCCCGCTTCTCATTGGCCCAACACCTTTTCACGCATTTGGGGCACCCGGGGTTGGCAACTTGTGCTTTCTGCTACTATGAGTCTCGACATATGATGCCAGCAGTACGAAGATGCTCTTCGTCAAGAAGAAGAACGCATCGCTGCGGAACAAGCCAAATTTTCCGCTGTCGAGCAACTTGATGACAATCCAGTTCCCCGTCGAGGTCTAAAACGCCAGGCAAGAGAGAATTTGGAGCACCTCAGTGTTCAGTACCAGGTGGAAGCTCTCCTCCACAACTTCCAGAACCTTGATGTATCCCAGGTACCAATGCTCCAGGGCCTACCCCCTCAACAACAAGATGCACTCATCACTGGGGTCGTTCACAGCCTCACTACCTACCGTGAAGAACTCAATCAAATTCATCGTTCTGATGATCAGCCAGGCCCTTCCACTGCCTCCTCATCGGCTCCCCTCGACCAGCTCCCCGCCGTGGATCCCCCCAACACTGGCACTGGTCTATACACGTTCCTGTACCCGATTCCGGATCTATGTCATTGACTTCTACCTCGACCGAGTCGCAAAACACCTTGGAACCTCCCTTTCCTACGGCTCGACCTCCTGCCTAATATCGGGATGATTTCCACCGACCTCCCGCACTCAGGACTATCTTCGCCCGAGATCGAAAAAGAAAAAGAAAAGAAACGGAAAACAGTTTCGTCTCAATTCCTTCTTTCCCTCTTCATGATTATACTTCTCCTGCATGTTTTCACCTTCTCTCCCTTGTGACTATTCCTTTCCGCAGCCATCGGCTCTCAAATTCCTCGCTGCCACCCCTCCCTGGTCCTCGTCCCTTACCTCGCTCGATGATATCTTCCCCTGGCCTTCGTGTACCAGAACCTTTGACAAATACAATCCCTACCTCACGTACCTCCTGGCGAGAAGTCCGCCAACCGTTTGAAACTTTGGACATGGTTCCTGACCTTTTCACCGTCCGCTTTGAATTGGGCGTCAGTTTACTCGTCTATCAACCCTTGAACTACATCACGGTGACCTTAGACTGCCAACAGATCAACACCAAGGAATACACAGTCGATGACCTCAAAGATGTGATCTACTCTCGCTTAGGTCAGCATCGCACTGCCTTCTGGATGGCCCTACCCTCGACTGGTGACTCTCGAGTTTGGGAAGTTCCACACACTTGCACCCTCGAAGATCTCGTCCTCTACTTCATCAACTCACGACGGGTACGTCCACAGGGCCTCTCCGCTGAATATCCCCCGTGAATCTGTCCCTTTTCCTTATCGACCTCTCCACACAGTCGCTCCCCGTCTTCATGATGATGCCATTGGTCAACTTCTACTCCCATTGACGGCTTACCAGACCTACCGTGAGATCCGTCAGTTCTCTTAGTCTCACCTCACCCTCGGCGTGGAGCTTAAAAGTTTGCCTCCCTTCGGGGAGGCGTGTGTGTGTCACCCTTGGAATCATAGGGATGCTTTCGCAGTTGTTC
>CAXAMN010023782.1:0-15355 GCA_963970005.1 Durusdinium trenchii
TTTTTCACCGTCACTTGTTACCTCAGCCTTTTGATTCCAACTGATTTCATCGACACCTTCTGCTTGGCACCATGGAAGCGGCATTTTGGAGCTGGACTCATGACACACCAGCAGCACACATTTATGGCGTCTACACGTCCCAACACAGCTGCCGCACCACCATCTACCACACCAGAGAGCAGCTCCATTCATTGCAACAGACAATGTACTTCGACGAGAACATTTACCCACATCTCCCTCCGGCATTGCTGGATCGCATACTACGAGTCAGAGCCTTGGTGAATCACGCAACTGACGACCTCACAGCTGCTTTAGATCACATTGAAGCGATCGGCCGTTTCCCGCCCGATCAACTGAAAGGCAAGGGCAAGGGCCAAGGCAAAAGCAAAAGCAAGACATACGACCACACCGAACTCACAGATGATCCAACCACAAGCATTCACCAAAGCGATCTTATCTATCCATTTACACCCCCACAAACCACGGCACCACCTCGCACCACACCACCACCTTTGACCCACACCACAACACTTGAACCTTCACAGCAGGTCGCATCTCAGCAAACTGCGACACCTGACTTCCCACAAGCAGCCCTTGCACCCAAACCTTCTTACACCTGTATGCGCTCAGCCAACAGCTGTATTTCACCCCCACGACCAGTCAACCTCTTCCCTACCCCACCATCACAACACACTTTCCCACAGCAATGCGACTCTACCCAAGTTTACAACATCCGCATTCCCCTACAAGGACAAGCCACACTGACAGCCATCGGGCCGATCCCCGCACCACTCGCATCTCCATCCAACAGCACACCTACCATCTATTGCCTGCCGACACCCACCAACATACGACCCAATCATCCGGAAGCGGGCACGGGACCTCCGGGACCCTGGTGGGATGATGCTGGAGCGCCACCGTGAGAGAGCGCCGGACCTAATTCAAGGTCTTTGATTCTATGTACATGGTTTCTGACCCAATGCCTTCAGTGTATTGACCCTTCCAGCTATGAGAAAATATTTACAGTATTGATTCTTTGTTCATTCGTATTTTGCTCTTCGAGATTTTCTGACGCTTGCCACTTGAGCTTCGATCGACTTTACAAGTCACAATTTTGACTTTTGACTTTTCTCCAGTCTCAATTTTTTAACTTCTCAGCCATTGTGGTTCAAACCATCAGTTTCGACTACCCTCGTGCTTATTGCTCCTTCTTGTACGGAACTACAATATTTCCCATCATGGACGCACATCAACAATGGTGGCAACAGTACTATGGCAGCACCACGACACCCACTGCCGGCTATGGACCTCTCACCAATGCAGTTCGTCATCACTACCAACACCCCTATCACCAGCATCACCAACATCACGCCAACATTCCAGGTGATACACCCACTGCCTCTCCAGCACCACCAGCAACGTTTCCACCTGAACCCCTGCCCCCACCTGCAACATCTCACCACCCAACGCCTCCACAGCTTGGTGTGGTACCCCCCAACATCCCCAACCTACCTGACACATGGACTCCTAGCGACACACATTTGGATACAAATACCGTACATGGTCACACATTGTTTCGGACAATTCAGCCGACGCAATGGTCCAGGAAATACAACCTCGCAGGACAACAAGTCCTCGACATTTTCCCATGGCAGCTCAGCCGTTTTGGCCTCCAGGACCACAGCCTACGCATCCTGTCCCAAGGACGCTACACAGGCATTGTCACCACCAGATCTATCGCGGAGGCGGTCTTCACTTCACAATTGCTGCCAGAGATGAGGGCCCACAACCTGGACATGGACAACATCGCTGAATATTTGCACCAACAAGCAGATCAGTCCATTCCAAACAAAACCACAGAAGCCAAACAATTCATGCAACCACTTATTTCTCGCATCATTGATTTTCTACGAGGCCTTACACCACCAGCCGGCGAAGGCACAGCACTCCGAAAGCTCCAGCAACAGACAGATCGCTTACAACAACAAGAGAGCGAACTCCAGCGCGCTCGCGACAAGCTGAAGAATCATGGCATTGCACTCACACCAACCAAGCCAGGGTCGCACCATGCCCCATTACCCGCCACCCACACACCGCATCTCCCACTCCCAGCCCCTACCGCCATCACAACCACGACCATTCTCAATCCCACCACACAAACACTCCATGACAACTCACCAGCCAACTATGCAGCCGCTGGCATTCAGAAATGGCTCAAGACATTGCCACCAGCCACTCAGACACAAGTCACCAACATCCAGCAGATTCTACGAGATGAACATATCACCAAAGAACAACTCCAAGAAGCAGCTACCCGCTACGGCATCCCGCTGGCTCGGGTCCTCAAGCTTCCTCCACGTTCACTACAGCAACTGGTCGCCGCGGGTTCGGCATTGGCAGCCTGACTCGTACAACAAGCGCTGCATCAACCAACACATCACACCCTACAATCTTTAACAACATTACACACAGCACTATCACACTTTGTCCACTTCACCCCCTACATTGACAAGTCACACGCTATCTTTTCTGTCAGTCTTATTCACCTTACATGCCTCTTTGCCTTTCCTTCGCAAACACATCACTCTATACAATGGCGCACCCGTTTCAACCAACTACAAGTTACACCACACACTTATCACTACCAAATGTTCACACATCCCAATGCGGTTTATGCCAAGCTCTTTTTCAACCAACATCACACAAGACACCAGTATCACCAACATGGACATACATACATCGGCTCTACCAGCATCACTATCCCCAAGCGAGAATACAATCGTCACGCAAAACTCAAACAATTACACAATAACCACCCCATTTCAGCTGAACTTTCTCTACGCTACTGGCACTCCAAGAACAACCTCCACCACTACAGCACTATTTACCTTCCCCATCACGACACCTATGATCAAGCATGGACCTACGAACACCTGCGGATCCAAGAATGGCAACCCACACTCAATTGGCCCTATATCCAAAGACACCTCAAACTCAAAGCCTCAGGTTGGCAATTTTCAAAACATCGCACCAACTTCACACGGATGTCCACTCACAAACGTCTCTTCCAACGGCTCCGACGACGACAACACACCATCAAGCAACCCCACCTTCACACAAGTCAACGCCTACACGCCCTTACAGTTTTACGCGAGCTCAGCAAACATACACGTTCATCTTTTCAAACATCAACAGCCATCCGCAGCGGCAAATACACTGATCTTGAAATTTACGCTTTCCGTCGAATGGCCGCCAGCTTAGAGGAACCAGATCGATCACGTGTTCTTCACCTTCTCCACTCAGCGCTCAGCTTTCGCAATCTCACTCCACCCAAAGCCAACAAACCCTTTACCATTCCTTTCCTCTCCCACAATACCTTCTCGTCTTCCACAGAAAAATGGCTTCGCACACTGATCCAACACCACATGCATCACGTCATTCCCTTCCACCCCCCTACTACCAAACTACGCGAAGCAGCACACAAGACTTTGCGTTCCCGGCTCTACAACCACAAACGTTGGGAAGAACTCTTCTCCACACATCCCACAGCCGCCGACATGCCATGCAGCTGCCACCACATGCACACCTTGCTTCGTCCCAACCACACACCGCCGCTCTACGATGGTCACTACGTCCTTACACTTGAAGACCTACAGCTCCCCAGCCATCTTGAACTATTCCTACAAGCCAACATGAACAGCACTTTCTTTCCCACAAAGACGCAATATTTCCAACACTTTGAACAACAACTCACTTACTGGCTACGACACCATGGTCTACCCACTGCCCTCCATCAACACAGCCTACCTTTTCTACACCAACAATGGAAACAGCGCATCGACAATCTTCTATACACGCCCCGCTTTACCTCCCGCAACGTGACACAGCTTCAACAGTTTCTTACAGACAAGCTGGTACTCCATCATGCTGACCATGAACTACAAAACCTACGACTCTTTTGCCCACAGCACTACTTCCACGGATGTCTCACCACATGGAATACACCACAACTTTTTCTCCCACTACCAGATCTCACAGCCCAACAGCTCCACCAATTTCTCACACAATCCTTCCCAGCCAGCATTCGCAAAGCATACCCCTGGGGCTTTCGCACAAAATTCTACACACCACATGGAGTAGTTTTTCTCAAACAAAAGAAATCCTGGCAAAAGGGTAGAACAGTCATCAGCTACTTCAGATCCATCGCAGGCACATTATTACGAGCCACCTCCAAGGCACTAGACATTATGCTCCTTCATCTTCTACCACAACATCCAGGCCAATTATCTATACCCAACCTTTGGCAACACCTCCACAACCATTTCCAGACCACACCCGAAGACATCCACCTCACACCGATCAACGACGACCTTGTCGGCTTCTTCAACAGCGTACCTCAACAACGCCTGGTCGACGCAGTCATCAGCTTATGCAACCGCTGGAAAGCACAACACAACACCACTACCATTACCATCGATGTCCAGTCTACCGGCAATCCCATCCAACACTCACACATCGGTCGTCATTACATCCACCACCCACAACAACGCACACTTGACACACAACGCATTCCTCTTATTGTTCAACAAGCCCTTCACTCATGCATTTTCCAAGCTTGCAACACCTACTACAAACAAATTCAAGGAGCCGGCATTGGCAGTCAGCTCTCACCAGCACTTTGCAATGTGGCAATCACGCTCATCGAACACACTTGGCAAACCACATATCACACCTTCCTACACCAACCAAGCCTTCACTTGCTCAACACTCGCTACGTCGACAACCGATACATCTTGCTCAACGAACAATACAGATCAGCACTCCCCATCACTACATTGGCCCATCCTGAATTTTATGAACAACCAGTCGAAATAGAGCCAGTGGACGACGACCATCTACTCGGTTTCTTGATTGACCCTCTCAACAGAACCGTCACCTTCCAACTCCCCACTCACCCCTGGCAGATTCGTGATCCGCAGTCAGCAGGGAGTCACAGACTACGCCTTTCAGGCTTACAATCACGCCACCACACACTACAAAAATACACTTACCCCAAACATCTCGCCCACACGACCGCACAGAAGTTGATGCAGCTATATATGGCCAAAGGCCATTCACCAGCACACTGCGCCGCGGCGCTGCGGCCAAGAGGAAAAAGACTATGTGCCGGCACTTTCGCAGACTGCTGTGACATGTATTTTACAGTATTGAACCTTTCCATGTCAAGCTCTTCCACTATTTATTTTCCACACCTTACCTGAACCGATCTAGTTGCGCCGATACGGCTCAGTGTGTGTGTCCACTCCTGTTTCCAAGGACACTACCCTAGTTTTTCTAATCTACCCTACAAGCTTTTTGTACAGAAGCAGGGGGCATGGCAGCTGTTTCCCTAGCCATGCCAACGAAGCTACGGGATTCAGCCGGAAGGGAATGTGGACGCACATTCCTGTACCTGCTATGTGAACTGTTTTCAAACTGTTCCACTGTTTAGTCGCTGAGATTTCTAAGTCAGTGCAACGCTGTCTCATACGTTGTTTCCTGCAGTAACTAGATTTAAAGGGCTAATGCACACCGCGAAGCTACCTGAAATCACGCTCCACGGAGCAACCTTCTCAAGTGTGTCTTCGCAGCTTCTTCCCACTGTGGTGAGCTGTGTGATCCCTACGGGGCGCCGTTACCGCAAGAACCTGTTCACTCCTCACCGAGGGAGTAAGTTTCCTGAATTTTCTCTGAAGTCCTTTAGACTGAACTTGACCTGCTCGAAATCAGCTTGGATTGTCTCACCCAGCACACGTGAAGATTACTGCAGAGTTCACTGAAATCCTTTCTGAATCCCACTGCAGAGTTAACTGAAAGAGTTTCACCCGGAAAATCCATTCATACCTTTCCAATCTTTTAACCTTTCAAATCTTTTTCACATTCCAAGTTTTAACTCCTTTTTCCAGAATTTTAATTGCGGTTATTCAGTACACTTTACAATTTTCCGACCTCACGGACCTTTATTTATTTATGTATTTATTTTCTTACATACATACATATTCTCACTGTCTTTGACCTGCCGAGCAGCCATGACGTATCCCTGGCCCTATTCTTTGCCGCCACACATCCATCCACAACCACAACCTGCACAACCTCATTGGATTCAATTTCCACCACAGGCTTCACCACAACCTTTTTCAACACTGCCACCCACTCCACCGCAACACCCAACCTCACATCACTACCCACTGCCCATTACACCTCCACCTCATACTCAATACATCCAACCACATCAACTTCAGGCACATTTTCCAGTGCAACCTACGGCTCCCTTCGACACTACCCAACTTGCGCAACAACATCCACATCTCACAACTCAATCACCACAATCCCAAGCTCACACGCATCTTACACTGCCACTTCAATCTCAATCTCACTCTCAACTACCACCTCATCAACTACATCAACCACATCCACCACATCTACCTCCATCACCACACACGACAACTCAAACCCCTGCCACAACATCTTTTCAACCACCACCACTACAAGCACCTGATGCACTACAAGCACCACCACCTGATCCAACACCTATCACTTCACAGCAGTTGACCACACCAACTCCACCACCACCACCTCACACTTCAACAACCTCACCAGCGACTACTCAACCTGCTTCAGCATCCATCAACACACCCGCACAGCCTCCGCCACCACACCACATACCACGCACTACCAAGCCAACACCATCCATTGCACCCACACTCAGCACTACAAGAGGCATTTGGCGCGACCCAGATCGCTCACCACCACGCACACCTGAACACCACCGCTATTCAGCCTTTCCAGCCGTACCTTCTATTGCACCATCACAAGCTACATCCAGATCCAGGAGCCGCACTCGATCACTACGTACCACACGCTCTCCATTACCAAGACGTCGAAGCTCCGCCACACAATCCGTGGCTAGTTCTCAGGCTCAATCCAAACCTGCGGACAGACAAACATCACGATCACCAGCAATCTCCCAAGACAAAGCTCACACTTCCATCCACAACATCACTACAGCTGCTACTGCAAAACACACTCCTGAGCCACCTCGCCGTACTTCCAGCATTACACTCAAGCCCAACCCACATTTCACTCCCAAACACTCCACACAACAGACACCTCCACCACCACCACCAGCACCAATACCTGCAATTCCAGTCCAACGTCGACCTCACAACTTACCTCCTCCAACATTCCACCCACCAACCGATCCAGCACAGTTGGATGTCTTTCAATGGCTCAACCGCTACGCACAAGCACTTGATGTCAAGAATGAACCCATGCTTTCATACGTGGCCAAAGTGCTCAGTGCAGCTCATCTCAACAGCACCCACTTTACCGACCTACAATTTCTCACCCACAAAAAATGGTGCGAGGAAACCAACAAAGAAGAACATTATTCCTTCCTACTACTCACAATCCCCACCTTAGCGAGCAGGGGCGACGCCCCGATTCTTCCTCCTACACGGAGAGAGGCGCTGAACATACCACCTATCAAACACATTTTTGCGGCACATGTGAGCGAGGAGGGCAACATCATTTCAATACTTGAAGCAGGAGAAATTGTGCGATCCATTCTGCATGATGCTCATAATGTGGGATATTTTTGTCAGGCTTTCGAATTGTCGAACTACGAGCCTCATGATGCTGCTGAAGCTGCACGCGTCCTCTTCAATGCTTCCAACATGGCCAAGAACCGCAGCGGTCTCATTCTGACGATCAAAGCCTATGGACACGGCCAGAAAGTCACCCATGGTGGCGAATCCGCAGCGAATGACTTGCTGCTCAGAGGAGAGGGGATTGTAAAATACACCCCAGGCAAATGCTGGGTGGCCCATCCCAAACATTCCAGAATTGAAGGGATAGCTTGGAAAAGCGATGCAAAGCCACCGTTCAGTTTCATTTAATTCAATCTATTCCGCTCACGAGGTTCATTTTTCACCCCGTATCTTGGATGACGACCTAGCCTCAAACAATCTCAGCCAGCTTGCTTGATATTGATATTGACTCTGATTTTCGCACACATCGTTGTCAACTTCCTTTTCTTCCGATATTTCATTCCTGTACAGATTGATGCCGACAACATGATCTTTTTTATGGTGACTTTTCCAATTTTCCAGACTTGCAGCATGTCAACTTTCCTGGTTGTTATCAAGCTTTTCGAAGAGAGTCACAAGCATTTCGAAGAGAGTCGCAAGATCTCCTGTGATTTGTAACTTGCCCCGCAGCCATTTTGTATTATCTTGAATATTGAGCTCGATCCCTGACGACCGCCGAGCTATATTTGCCTCTCGACGACTACCACGACGATGACTTCCCCTTTAGACACGGCATTTGCCCATCGGCTTCTCTTAGCACACCTTCAAGCAGCCACCTCCATTGCTACTACTTTTCAAAACCTTCCACCATTTACACCGCAACTACCACAGCAAGCACATCACCCACTCACTACCACTCCACCTTCTCCCCCAAGACCAGCCAGGCACACTCCTCCTCCATTGCAACCACAGCCGTCTTTCTCACGCAGCCGCAGTCCGCCTCCCGCCAAAGGCAAACCATTCATGGAATGCAAACCAGAACCATCTCCTTCACATACCCCCACTTCACCACATCAGTTTTCACCACACCGCCACAAGTCCAAAGCGACTCACCAACACAAGAACAATACAGACCTCCAGAAACAGCTTACACCACCAATCACAACGATTTCTCTCACCAGTTCGCCCAATACACCTCCACAAACATCACCAGTTCCACCGAATCCGCCACTGCCCACGCCTTTACCACCTGCATCACCAGTACCACCATCCAAACCAGCACACCTCCTCACGGATTCACCACACTATCCTGACAACGGAGGATGGGAACCCAGTGAAGATGAGAAACTTGCGGCCTTTAAACTCAACAAACGATCTCGCCCCAGTTGGAAATACATAGCAAAAGCACTCAACAAGACACCTTTTGACTGCAAAGGTCGATGGCAAGTCTTGCGAATTCTTTATACACCTCAACAGCAAGACAGTCCAGAAGCAGAAGCATCATCACCACATAAGGCATCTCAACAAGCAGAGGCAACTCCTCCAGCCACAAAAGATGCCAGTACGATGACTACAGAACCTCCGGATCTCACCGACAAAGAGACATAGAATACACAACAGCAGTCTATGATTGTCCAGACATTGCTTTCCACGACTTCTTGGTGCTGAAGAACATCTCGAACTATTGATGCCTTTGTACTGTATTTTATTGTCAATTCGTACATATTTACATATTGGCTTATTGCTTTTTGTCGTTCTAGCAGTTGCGAGCAATAGACTCCAACCCACAACACATCATTACAGCTTTCTTCCACACGCGCAGCAAAAAACAAGATCAGTCGCCAGCAATGCACACTTTGCTTGAACATTTGCCACACATGACAAACTCTCGACCACTGAAGCATCGCCAATATTGTGTACAGACCAGTTTATTCCGTCTACTTCATCGTTTCACTGCATCCATGCGAAACACTACTGAATGGTCTTCCTGTTGTTGAATCGGATGAGTTTTTTGGGCGTTTTTGACCGCTTTGTTGCCTCCATTTTGATGCATTTTGATGTACTTGCAGCTCGGCTAGTTCAACTTAGCTCAGCCTCCCATTCCTGTACAGTTTTTGTCTCTCGACGACGACATCGCGATGGATTCAGATCCTGTTGGGACAGACCTCGTTGCTTTGGATGCCCAGATCATTTCACAACTGCGAGATACAAACATTCAGATCAACCGGCTGATGGTCCTTCAACTTAATCGACTACATGACACTATTCGACAGCTACACTCAGCAGAATCCGCCACCAGCACCCCAGACCCACGTCTACCAGGAAGAATCCAACAGCTCCAAACATTGTTGCCCTCGCTCAAAGCAACCGTGGAGCATCAACAGACTTTTTACCACCAATGTCTCAGATTACAACACATACCAACCACTCTTCAACACCAAGTTTTACGCTTGGCCACCACTTTGGACAAGACCCACACGACTTCTACTTCCACCTTCGAACGATCAAACACACCTCCATCCCCCAGGCAACCCAAGACAGCCCCACCCTCACTTTCTTCCAAGCGACCCCCGATACGATTACATGAACGACCACATCAACCACAACATCACAAACTATCGGAGCAGCCACTCCCAGTACGGCAGCAGCACACTTCCACAGCAGCATCACACTCACACAGTGCCAAACACACCCATCAACCACCTCAACGCTCCAGATCATACTCAAGACACACAAGACAAAAGCGACAAGTAGCGGCCCCGAGACGCCATTCAGACCGCACATCACCACCTCGCATTTCCAGACATAACAGCCCTCCCTCCCACAGCACACGTTCCCCACAACAACCCCAGCATCTCACCAAACATACCAAACATCGCAAACAACCCAAGCGATCACAACACTCTACTTCTCGCTCCAGACGCTCTCGGACAAGACGCTCGCGTACTACCCGGTCACGGAGAAACCGTCGCGAGAGATCCACAAGATCCGCCCACCATCGCTCCTCTTGCAGGACAAGACGTCAACTCTCACCAGCGCCGACTCGAACTCACTCACCCAGCCACCAGACCGAACACCACACTTCTCGACACTCTTCACGTGCTTCTCCGACACCACGACCAGACTCACCCCGCACGGAACCACCTCCTCTTACACCTACAGAAGACACCAGCGACAGCGTCTTCGCTCTACAGCATTCACCTTCAGACAAAACCACATCAAACGTTACAGCAGCAACACCTGCTCCTCTTCCACTACATCCAACACCATCCCACCTACCGCCACCACCACCGAAAACACCACCGATTCCAGCGCCACTACGCATTCTTCCAAAAACATCACCTTCCACAAAACCATCACAACCACCACCACCCCAGACAACACCCTTACGACCAAAACCACCATCATATCCACCTCCACAGCAACTTCTTCCTCGCCAAGTTGACCAAGATCCGGCGCCATGAGAGCTACCAGCGACATCACATTTCAGTCATATTTTATTTTTATATCTTTGTATCTTTATTGGACTATATTTCTACAACCAACGTCAATTCACACTTTACAGCAGGAAGCACCACCTCTCACCTCCAAACAAACACTCTTTACTTCAAGATACATCCCAGCACATCGCTAGACTCCGACCAATAGTACTCGGAAGTTTCACCCATCGCGTTTCACCCTGCAACCTTGAACCGAATTCAAAAGATGCAGAGTTACCATTCACATTTGCATTTGCATTTCAGTACAACAACCTCGCACTTGCTCTACAGATGCAACAAGTATTTATTTACTGACACAATCTTGTACAGATTCAGCTTTTTCACACATGATTTTACAGCAGCCTCCGATGATACTGTAATAGCCACATGTTTTATTGCTTTATTGCTTTCCTGCTTGGTTGCGACTATTACCAGACAAGACTGGTTTTGGTTGATTCTTCTTCTTCCTCACGATTTTTCACCGTCACTTGTTACCTCAGCCTTTTGATTCCAACTGATTTCATCGACACCTTCTGCTTGGCACCATGGAAGCGGCATTTTGGAGCTGGACTCATGACACACCAGCAGCACACATTTATGGCGTCTACACGTCCCAACACAGCTGCCGCACCACCATCTACCACACCAGAGAGCAGCTCCATTCATTGCAACAGACAATGTACTTCGACGAGAACATTTACCCACATCTCCCTCCGGCATTGCTGGATCGCATACTACGAGTCAGAGCCTTGGTGAATCACGCAACTGACGACCTCACAGCTGCTTTAGATCACATTGAAGCGATCGGCCGTTTCCCGCCCGATCAACTGAAAGGCAAGGGCAAGGGCCAAGGCAAAAGCAAAAGCAAGACATACGACCACACCGAACTCACAGATGATCCAACCACAAGCATTCACCAAAGCGATCTTATCTATCCATTTACACCCCCACAAACCACGGCACCACCTCGCACCACACCACCACCTTTGACCCACACCACAACACTTGAACCTTCACAGCAGGTCGCATCTCAGCAAACTGCGACACCTGACTTCCCACAAGCAGCCCTTGCACCCAAACCTTCTTACACCTGTATGCGCTCAGCCAACAGCTGTATTTCACCCCCACGACCAGTCAACCTCTTCCCTACCCCACCATCACAACACACTTTCCCACAGCAATGCGACTCTACCCAAGTTTACAACATCCGCATTCCCCTACAAGGACAAGCCACACTGACAGCCATCGGGCCGATCCCCGCACCACTCGCATCTCCATCCAACAGCACACCTACCATCTATTGCCTGCCGACACCCACCAACATACGACCCAATCATCCGGAAGCGGGCACGGGACCTCCGGGACCCTGGTGGGATGATGCTGGAGCGCCACCGTGAGAGAGCGCCGGACCTAATTCAAGGTCTTTGATTCTATGTACATGGTTTCTGACCCAATGCCTTCAGTGTATTGACCCTTCCAGCTATGAGAAAATATTTACAGTATTGATTCTTTGTTCATTCGTATTTTGCTCTTCGAGATTTTCTGACGCTTGCCACTTGAGCTTCGATCGACTTTACAAGTCACAATTTTGACTTTTGACTTTTCTCCAGTCTCAATTTTTTAACTTCTCAGCCATTGTGGTTCAAACCATCAGTTTCGACTACCCTCGTGCTTATTGCTCCTTCTTGTACGGAACTACAATATTTCCCATCATGGACGCACATCAACAATGGTGGCAACAGTACTATGGCAGCACCACGACACCCACTGCCGGCTATGGACCTCTCACCAATGCAGTTCGTCATCACTACCAACACCCCTATCACCAGCATCACCAACATCACGCCAACATTCCAGGTGATACACCCACTGCCTCTCCAGCACCACCAGCAACGTTTCCACCTGAACCCCTGCCCCCACCTGCAACATCTCACCACCCAACGCCTCCACAGCTTGGTGTGGTACCCCCCAACATCCCCAACCTACCTGACACATGGACTCCTAGCGACACACATTTGGATACAAATACCGTACATGGTCACACATTGTTTCGGACAATTCAGCCGACGCAATGGTCCAGGAAATACAACCTCGCAGGACAACAAGTCCTCGACATTTTCCCATGGCAGCTCAGCCGTTTTGGCCTCCAGGACCACAGCCTACGCATCCTGTCCCAAGGACGCTACACAGGCATTGTCACCACCAGATCTATCGCGGAGGCGGTCTTCACTTCACAATTGCTGCCAGAGATGAGGGCCCACAACCTGGACATGGACAACATCGCTGAATATTTGCACCAACAAGCAGATCAGTCCATTCCAAACAAAACCACAGAAGCCAAACAATTCATGCAACCACTTATTTCTCGCATCATTGATTTTCTACGAGGCCTTACACCACCAGCCGGCGAAGGCACAGCACTCCGAAAGCTCCAGCAACAGACAGATCGCTTACAACAACAAGAGAGCGAACTCCAGCGCGCTCGCGACAAGCTGAAGAATCATGGCATTGCACTCACACCAACCAAGCCAGGGTCGCACCATGCCCCATTACCCGCCACCCACACACCGCATCTCCCACTCCCAGCCCCTACCGCCATCACAACCACGACCATTCTCAATCCCACCACACAAACACTCCATGACAACTCACCAGCCAACTATGCAGCCGCTGGCATTCAGAAATGGCTCAAGACATTGCCACCAGCCACTCAGACACAAGTCACCAACATCCAGCAGATTCTACGAGATGAACATATCACCAAAGAACAACTCCAAGAAGCAGCTACCCGCTACGGCATCCCGCTGGCTCGGGTCCTCAAGCTTCCTCCACGTTCACTACAGCAACTGGTCGCCGCGGGTTCGGCATTGGCAGCCTGACTCGTACAACAAGCGCTGCATCAACCAACACATCACACCCTACAATCTTTAACAACATTACACACAGCACTATCACACTTTGTCCACTTCACCCCCTACATTGACAAGTCACACGCTATCTTTTCTGTCAGTCTTATTCACCTTACATGCCTCTTTGCCTTTCCTTCGCAAACACATCACTCTATACAATGGCGCACCCGTTTCAACCAACTACAAGTTACACCACACACTTATCACTACCAAATGTTCACACATCCCAATGCGGTTTATGCCAAGCTCTTTTTCAACCAACATCACACAAGACACCAGTATCACCAACATGGACATACATACATCGGCTCTACCAGCATCACTATCCCCAAGCGAGAATACAATCGTCACGCAAAACTCAAACAATTACACAATAACCACCCCATTTCAGCTGAACTTTCTCTACGCTACTGGCACTCCAAGAACAACCTCCACCACTACAGCACTATTTACCTTCCCCATCACGACACCTATGATCAAGCATGGACCTACGAACACCTGCGGATCCAAGAATGGCAACCCACACTCAATTGGCCCTATATCCAAAGACACCTCAAACTCAAAGCCTCAGGTTGGCAATTTTCAAAACATCGCACCAACTTCACACGGATGTCCACTCACAAACGTCTCTTCCAACGGCTCCGACGACGACAACACACCATCAAGCAACCCCACCTTCACACAAGTCAACGCCTACACGCCCTTACAGTTTTACGCGAGCTCAGCAAACATACACGTTCATCTTTTCAAACATCAACAGCCATCCGCAGCGGCAAATACACTGATCTTGAAATTTACGCTTTCCGTCGAATGGCCGCCAGCTTAGAGGAACCAGATCGATCACGTGTTCTTCACCTTCTCCACTCAGCGCTCAGCTTTCGCAATCTCACTCCACCCAAAGCCAACAAACCCTTTACCATTCCTTTCCTCTCCCACAATACCTTCTCGTCTTCCACAGAAAAATGGCTTCGCACACTGATCCAACACCACATGCATCACGTCATTCCCTTCCACCCCCCTACTACCAAACTACGCGAAGCAGCACACAAGACTTTGCGTTCCCGGCTCTACAACCACAAACGTTGGGAAGAACTCTTCTCCACACATCCCACAGCCGCCGACATGCCATGCAGCTGCCACCACATGCACACCTTGCTTCGTCCCAACCACACACCGCCGCTCTACGATGGTCACTACGTCCTTACACTTGAAGACCTACAGCTCCCCAGCCATCTTGAACTATTCCTACAAGCCAACATGAACAGCACTTTCTTTCCCACAAAGACGCAATATTTCCAACACTTTGAACAACAACTCACTTACTGGCTACGACACCATGGTCTACCCACTGCCCTCCATCAACACAGCCTACCTTTTCTACACCAACAATGGAAACAGC
>CAXAMN010023783.1:0-15346 GCA_963970005.1 Durusdinium trenchii
GTATCTTCTTTGATAAAAAGTTTCTCCTCATTGCAAACCAGAATTTAATAAAACTTCAGCCTGGCAACTTAAAGTCAAGCTTGGAAGCAAAGTATCAACTGTAACCAGAAGTATCTTCACTTCCTAGCCATCATTTAAAATTCAGCCTTCGCTCAGGAATTATGCCGCTGCAAACGATGAAGCTGCTTGATCAGAAGTTGGCGGCCTTCCTTTCCTTTTATTCTCTTTCTGTTTCTCCTTCCTCCGCAGTTTCGCCTCATGAAGAGTTGCTCCCATGCGATACTGTCTTCTGTCTCCAGATGAAAAGGAAGCTGGTCTGAGTGAAATAAACATTGGACCATGACTGTCCTCGTCAGTGGGCCTTGAGCACATAACCTCCGTGTCAATCATAGCAAAGTTCTCTGAAAAATTACAGTTGAACTCCTTCGTGCTCATTGTAGAATTTTCATATTCTTCTTCACTCATTGAATGACCCCATTCAACAATGGTAGACAAACATGTATCGCCAAGCTGTGATCCTTGGTATTCTTCTTTTTCAACAGTAGAATATTCTTCCCAGAGTTTATCAAAGTAAACTTCACACTTCTTGAGGACCTGTGAAGTTGAACTGTAAAATGTTCTGGGAATAGGTGCTTTGATACCAGGATCTGCTTTTACACGAGCTTCTGAAAACCTGCGGATCCAATGCTGCATGGTGCTGTAATAGTAGTTAGCCATTGGCTGCCTTTTGTACCCAGACATTCTGTAGGCCAAACTATTTGCATCACCAGAAATGATGTCCACCTCATAGACAAAACACTCGTAAAGCATCAATGCTGTCTGTTCTCCTGTCAGTAGGTGGGCATCCACAGCACGGTGTGTATCCACATGATAATTACAGACTCTGATGGTATGCATGTTCGCTCGAGTAAGTGGAACACGCTTGTCCTCAGGACCATAGTCATCAAATTCAAAGTCTGCATCCTTGAAATCTTGACGAGGCCTTGTTTCTCCAAAACAAATCTCGTAGATAGCCCAAGTTACATCACGCTGTTCACAGTGACCAAGTTCTTGATCATGTCCAGCAATGATCTTGACATATCCACCTGGTGCCAATCTAGCCATCACTGCAAGATTCTCCCAATCATTGAAACAAACTGTCCAATTCTTTTGCTCAATAAATTCCTTGGCAGGAACAAGAAGATGAGCTTCCTGGAGAATCACGACATGTGCACGTAAAAAGAAGAGCATGTTGAAGAAAAGGTTGTTCTCAAATTGCTCATTCTGAAGTGACATGGCGCTCTGTTTGCGTGGCCTCATTGCACTATCAAGTCCTTGGAGAAACCTTGGTGTGGTGTACTTCTGACCACGAACCATGTTGCCATAGTTCCAGGATAAAAATGTCAAGGACTCTGAGCTGGCCAATAAGTTAGTTCCATATGGTTCTTCTATTCTTCCCTTGAGGAACCTTCTGCACAGCTCTTCATAGAAGGTGACAAAGTCCCAACTGGGTCCCTTGGGACCATATGATTCCAGTTCCTTCTTGAGTTCCTTTTTCGTATCCTCCAATTCTTCTCGAGCATGACCTGCCCTTTCAAGGGCCTTTGGATCGACCTGATACCTGCCATCCAAATAAATGATGCGGTCATCATTGATGAAGAATCTCTTCAAATCATGCTCTGGTTCATGTTCATAACAATCAGGTGGAGGTACTGGACAGACATTACGAATGGATCGAACAAAATCATTCTCGTTGATCCTTGACTGATAATGAGGATGGGAAATCTCACCTTTTCTGAAGCAAACATGATTCAGCAATCTTGCGTGAGTTTCCCTGAAGCATAGTTGATAAAGGCCAATACCTGGATCTCCTGTAAGCTCTCCAAGCAACTTCAAAGGTGAAGTATGCAGCTCATAGGTATTGTCAACTTTTGTTGTATCCTTTTCAACAACTACTTCAGATGGAAAAGATTCTTGGATTTCAGCCTCCAATTTCTTCTCTCCATCATCCTCTCTGACCTCTTTTATTTTCTCCACCGCCTCCTTCTTCTCCTCCATGGTTGCATCATCCTGAACTTCTTCATGAAAATGAGGATCAGGTATTTTATTCAGGCGGCTTTTCTTAGATTTCGGCAGACGTGGAGTACCATCAAGGTTAGCATCCATCTCACCTGATGGTAAGTGCGATGCAGTCGAGTCCTCACCTATCTCTCTTGACAGAAAGTGTGGTGTTGACTCTTCCTTGGCTTCCTCCTGGTCCACTTCCATCTTTGGTTCCTCTGAAGGAAAAACACCTGCATCTTCATCAAATATTTCTTCTTCCTTTCCAGGTTCAACTGCAGGATCTTCTTCAGGAACTTCCTCTTCCATATTCTCATCTTCTAGAAGTGTCCTACTTCCAGTATAAACTTCACCAGCGATAGTGGAGACTCTTGTATAAGGAGGAACTTCTTCACCTGCTTCAAAAGCTTGTTCTGCAACATCCTTGGTGAGCAAGTCCTCTACAAGATTTTCTCCCTCGGTTCTTGGAAGAGGTCCTGAGGTCTCATAAAAATCTGTCCTCTCTGAACTGAAAGCTTCTGTCGCCTTCTCATTGTCCTTTTGATCCCTGAACAGGTGAGTAATCTTCACAGCTTCTCCCTGTAGCACCTGATCACCTCCTCTATACTTGTCGACAATGGAGCGCCATACTGGAACATCATCATCATCAAAATCCAGCTCCATATCATCTGCCAACAGGTATGAGATGTTTTGAGCTGCCTGTTCTTCTTCTTCATCACGTTCCTTGGCAAGCTCCTCATCCTTCTGGATCTTGAAGATACCCTTCAGGATGTCTTGTAGTACCTTTAAGTTCAGCTTCGATGATGGCTCATACGTCCCTGAACTTACAGGCTCAACTACAACACGAGAGCAAGAAATCGCCTCCAAAAACTTGGAATTGTATTGGCGTTCAAACTCTTCCTTCTTGATCATCTCATACAAGGGATCAGAAACTGCAACACGCGCCTGAACATACTCACGAAGTTGATAGCATGCATGTTGCACAAATCTGCTGTGGGAGTTGTGAAGAAAACTCTCTAAATGATTCCTGTCACGGTCAATCAAATACCACACAATCCTTGCAGAAAAAACGGAATTTCTTGAAGTTCATAGCAAAATGTGTATGATACTTCTCTGGATTCCTTTCTGCTTGTAACGCGGCCTCTGAAGTCTTGTAGGCTGGGAGATTTGTGTCTGGATCCAAGATCATAAACTCTTCCCACAAGATCGAGTGGTTAAGAACCCACTTGGGAAGCACCTTGATGAAAAAGTCACAAACAAGTTCCGACACAAGGTGCATGACACGACCAATCTCTTCCTCCTGCTTGAAGCGATAGTGCAATTTGGCAAATAAAGGATTGTTGAATGCTTCCTCCACTGTGTTGCCAAAATTATCCCACTGAGGTTCTGGAATACCAAAGTTCCAACCCAGCAATTTGGGATCTCTGCACATATCCAAGAAGCTTGAAAGTTCTATGGATTGAATACCATGGTCTGTCAGAATTTCAGCCCAGCGGCGTCCATTCTCCCAAGCACGGATGAAGAAAAACTGTTGGTATCCAGTTTGTGCCAACTCCATCCACTGAGAAATTCCGGGTTCAAAACTCGGTGCATACGTCTTGGGGTCTTCCTCTGTTCCATAAACACTTGGACGTAGCAACTTGTACCTTCTACAAAAATATTCTCTCTGGTGCCTTGTCAACCTGTCCCAATCCCTCACTAGAATCACGTCTTCTCCAGTGCTCTGGAGTACACGTGTTCCTACACGATCATGGAGTGATACCATGCCAATGTCATATACCATCCATGGGTTGAGAACCAGGTCGCTGACATTCTGAATGAACCATGTCATCTCACGCTCAGCAACATGAGCAGAGTCATCTTCTTCATCTTGTTGAGGTTCTCCAGAAGTCCTGGCTGTTGAGCTCTGCGAAGTGATGTCCTTCCAAATGTGGTCAAAACGAATCACTTCCTCATCAGCCTTCACCAGTTTTGCCTGATCCTTGCTCAAAACTAATGGGTGCACCATAAACAAGGACCTTGATGTCACACCATCTCCATCGACAATCAACTTTGGAGCACTATAGCCTAAGATACTCCAAGGATCACGATCATCAATCTCCTTAGGTGTAATCAAAGACCATCCTTGTAGATAATGGCCTTCTGACATCACCTGACGTGACCTCAATCGTGACCGATTGTACTCACGTTCAGGATGATTCTCATATTGGACAAAACGGGCGATAGCACCTAAATCCAGATTGTCCAACCACAGAAGCATATGCCTCTTAACTTGTTTTGTCTCAGGCTCATCGGCATGAATCCTCCTGAGAAGTTCTCTGGCATATGGCTTGTCAATAGATAGTCTGGCGAACAAACCTCGCACTCTCTCTTGTTGCACCTTCTCACTATTGATAAGCTCCATCATCTCCTCTGCGGACTTAGGATTTCTCAACTCCTTAGCTGGTTCTGGAGCATCCTGTGGTTGTGGTTCATCCACACTAATGTCCAAGTATGTGGGCTCTACATCACAATGTGCAAGCACCACTCCATTGTTGCTGAAGTACAGAGGACGTCCAGCCCGAAGCCAAAGAATCACAGTAAGCTTCACATACAAAGGCTGTCCATAATCCCTTGGAACCACTGTACCTGGGCCTAAAGGAATGTAAAGTGAAGTTTGTGGATTGCTGTACATAAAATGAACATAATCTCTTCCTTCACCTCTGTTCCTTCTATTCCAACTTTGAGGGTCTCTCATCAAACCATACCTCTCAATGCTGGCCCAGTTCTCCCTTCTGGTAACATGAAAAACATGTCCCAAACATCTTGCCTCAATAGAAGTCAATCTATGATTCAACTTCTCTGGGCTGATGTTACGCATGAGTCCTGTATGCCCTTGGTTCACTCCCAAACGCATGGAGAAGGGCATATCATATTGATTGCCTGTGTTGCGCCAAACATTCTTGTCCAAGCGAATCACCAAGTGAAATCTTTGCTTCTCATCGCTATGCAATATAGCAAAGAATGCATTAGGATAAATACGAAAAGGTGATGGCATGCGAGCAGTTCCCTCTGCGATCAGAGGCATAAGCTCTATCATTGCCCTACTGTCCATCAACCTGTCGAGAGAACGATCATGTCGTAGCATATAGTTGAGGTGCGTGGCTATCTTTCCATAATCGTGTTGCCTCCACGCGACTCTTGTTGCCACGAACTGTCTGCTTCTCTCATATTCATCCTCTTCCTCTTGGGTGACATAGCCAAGAGCGTATCTGGCAATCTCTGCGAACCACCGTACTCGAAAATTGAACTTAGCATGGTTCTCAGGTGCCAAACACATTGCAAGAATGTCGGTTAAGATCAATTCATCCTGCTCTGAGTTCCTATGGAACTCAACTGGCGTACGCGGGCGTCTCAAACGGTTTGCCCAGTTCTGAGGTTGTCCCCAAGGAACCTTTTGTGACCAGTTTCGAGCATACTCAAAGATGTTGACCATATTGGACGCTCCCTGACCGGTCATCTCTGTTGATACAAAGTCCACCGGTCAGAGGCCAGTGTCCTAAGTCTTAGAAATGACAGGTAGTCAACGATGCAAGGCAATAGTCTTCGAAAGAAAAGTGCTGATCTTGCCAAGCTAATTTGAGCCGCAGGCACAAATTCATGAAAGAAATTCAAATTTCTCTCAAACAAAAGCACATGCATTGAATTCTCTCCTCTCACTCTCAGTGCAACGAATCTCCAAGATAAAACACATCATGTGAAAAGTCAACATGTGTGCATACTGTAGGAAGCCATCCACGCATATATGCCTTGTGTTCAATAAGAGATCTAAAGGGTGGATGTGCATCAACTTCCTTCAAACAACCACTGCGTACTGCATCTATCAAGGCTTGAGGACTAGCAGACTTCTTAGTAAGACAGTCAGCAAGACACCACTGAGTGCGTATATGTGACAAGTCAGCAATTGCACCAGAGCATGCTTCCTTCCTAAGCATTTGGATCATATGAATAGTCTCCTGTTGCTCAGGAACATGAGTAGTACTAGCTGTAGTCACAAGATTGTTAGCATCAGTGCGCATGTGAATGTCAGTAGAGTAGCCTGTAATATCCTTGATCAAGCCTCTAAGCATTTGACAAGTGCCATAACACTTCATAAATGCATACAACTCGGCAACAGTAGTGGACAGGGTTGTTCTCTTGATCTTAGAAGATTCAAAGAAAATAAGTGAGCCTTTAGTGTTCTTCTGTTTTGCCTTCCTTTGCTCACCCATAAAAATAACCATAGCACGCTGAGAGGATTTGTCACTGTTGTTCCTGAATGCGGCATCTGGCATGGCAATTAAACGTGGACTACCTTCAAGTGGCCAAAACCGTAACTCCATAGGGTCAGTCACGATTTGTTTGCACAGCTTGTTCAGGGCCTTGCAATCACCTATTGTAGGTCCTGCTGATGCTGATGCTGACCTCGAGAATTGGTAGCATGCTTGGAATTGTGTTCTGGATTGTAACCAGTTTATGCTGCCAAGAAGTGATCTGAAGGCTGTGTGCATGTCCTTGTCACACTTGTCCTCATCCTTCAAACCTTTTGGAATGATAATCTCAGTCAATTCTTGAACACAAAGGGATTGCTCTACTGAGATGTACTCCTTCTTCTTGGTCTTCTCTTGCATCTTCCAAGCAACACGTTGTCCAGTAAACATCAGGTCATTAGTGTCCTCATGTCCAATCTTAAACTGTGACTTCACAATATCCTTGAACTGTTTCAAAAAGATATCATTACCTGTCACAAAAAGATCATCAACATGTAAACAACACATACCAATGGGTGACCTATTCTTAGAATCACTGCCATGCACAGGGTCCATAAAATGCTCAAGCAACTCTTCCACAACTTCAGGTGTAAGCTGAGGCGTTTGTGTCACAGTATACGTATGTTCTGCAAAAGACTGACAAGCGTTTCAGCTTCTTCCTCTAACGTCACTGCATTCTTCTCGTTTCTGATATCCTTGTTTGTCTCGAGAAGCCACCAAACACCCTTACGCTTAACTATTGAAGTCCGAAAACAAAAGCGCGAACGCGAATAAGTAGGTTCGGGAGTGCGAAGAGCTTTAGCGCGATAAGCGACTTGAGCATGGCCATTTGCATATTGGTGCCAACCTGCCTTGTGCTCTACAGAGTCAAGGAAATTCTGGAGTTCCTGATCTACCACAGGAGTCCATTTTCCATCCTCTGCCTTAAGCAGGCTACGCGTCACCGTCTTCTCCGACCTATTTCCGTAACACACCGAAAACAGACGTTCTTCACAGAGAAAAGACCTACGAACTTCCTCCGCTGTGTCGTGGAATTCGTTTGGCGGCGCACCTGCTACGTAGAAGGATACCGGTTCCGGTTCGGCTGGCATCTCCTCTGATGAGTAGTTCACAGCCTTAGGAACCCTCAAACATCCGGAGTAGCAAACGTACGTGCACCGATCGGCTCGAGTCGGAACTAATCCGAGTGAGTGCAAAAACTTGTCGAGTCGATTCCACCAGCGACGAGGCGCATCACTCAATCCGTACACTGAACGGGTGCACAATCCGACAAGATACGGAGGCAATCCGATGTCGGTCGGAAGTTGAACGTGAATAACGCGTCGCTCGAGGTCGTAAAGTTCCCCCTGAAGAAAGGCAGTTTTCAAGTCGATGTGCAACAGGTCCCAAAAAGAAGAGGCTGCATGCTGACATGCTACGCGAAAACCATACCTGGTCGCGGTTGGCGAGTCCGTCTGGAGGTCCCATTTCTGGGCATCTTGGAAGCCTCGACAGACCCATCTGGCCTTAAACTTCTTAAAGTTACCATCTTTGTCAATCTTGATGGTCAGGACCCATCGACCGGTAACATAGTTATCGATCTTGTGCTTTCTTCGGTCACGATACTTCATCGCAGTAAAATCTAAAAAGCTGCGAAACTCCTCTAGTTTAGCTTGCTTGATCTCCTTCGCATACTTCCGGAGCACTTCCGGAGTAATCACACTCTCTGCCTTTGGCGTCTTCTTAGCCATTGTCTTCGCAAGATACTGGCAGAACTGTGAAAAACCTTTCGGATCATACGAGTTAAAACTCGGAGGAGCTTGGTTTGGACCTATGACACAAAAATCCATATCGTCAAAACCAACAAAAAGATTTTTCTCATCGTCCAGATCCTTGTTTGGATCCTTCTCAAAACCTTTCACATCTTCTTCATCAAAAATAGGTTCTGAATCTGTTTCATTCGTATCAATCGTCTCATTGTCATCGTCTTCGACTGTGCTCGTAGGCACGGGAATGTCGGCTGCTTGTGGCTGATTCGAACTTGATGCTGTCGGATTCTCCGAATGTCCAGGAAAGAAACTTCTTGGCACTGACTTCGGAGGTGCCGGAATAGGTTCGTCATGTCCCGGTAGCTGAACCTTAGAACGTTTTACCTGAAACTTCACCTTTGCCTTTGGCAAAGCATCAGTTGAGTCCACAGAAAGCTTCCGCATGTGCTTACTGTGACGTTCACGATTCTCCGGAACATATGGTTCTGGCTCCGGCGTGTTCGAATCTGGCGACGGAACGAACGGATGAACGGGATCCGTATCACTCGGAAACCCTATCGGTGGTTGACCCGGATCATCTGGCGGACGGGATTCACTCGTAATCTCCGGCATTGCCTCTTCCGGATCGCTCGATGGATATCCGAGTTGCTCCAAAGGAACATCGGGATTTCCGAACTGATTCGGACCAGCTACGGAACCTGTCGGAGGTGGTCCCGGAGGTTGTCCACCCTGGTGATCATCAGGGTTGCCACCCGGTCCATCACCAGGCGGATACATATCTTCATCATCTGGATCAAAATACTGCTGTTCCCCCGAGACGGGAATCGGCTCATAAGCCATATCATCATCCATCGGTGGTCCGTAGTCTGGAGGTTGATCCTTTGGATCCTCTAGAGCTACTTCATCAGGAGTCACAATGCGCTTCACGGCGCCTGTCGTCTCTGCTTCGTAAACTATCATACTCCAATGATCTACCAAAAACTGTTCATGATGAGGAGACAGTTGTGACACAAACATAAAGAAAACCTGATGGTATTTTCCTGGCTTCCACATAATCAACACTGCATCATCCTCAGAGTTGAAGAGAGGATGCACTCTACCAAAAGTACCACGATAGACCTTACATCTCTCAAAATACATCTGTGGCAAGGTTCTTCGTCTAATCTCCTTCAGGCTTGAAATCAATGACACAATTCGAGAATCAGAGGATGTTGTCACATCAAACTCTGATCTCTGAGGTAGTGCATCTACCTGCCTCAAGGTTCTGATCAGTTCAGTAGTAGTGAACCTTTGTGGTAGTATGTGTCGAAGTGGAACCGGAATTTCCGTCGTCTCTTCCGTTCTTACGGAATTCAACAAAATTGACTGATGAGCTTCTCTCTCTAACAAGAGAGCTGTTCCACACAAACTTCCAGAGTCAAAGTTCTCCAGAAGATCTTCAATAAGGAAACCTTGACGTGTATCTGAAGTCTCACTATAAGGAAGAAAACGATTCATCTCAACCAAAAATGAGAACGGAAACTTCTTCCAGTCAGGATCCTTGAAGTACTGGTTGCTTCTAGTGGCTTGCACTGTTTTAGCTTGAAATGAACAGTCACCAATACCTTTCCATCCTTGGCAGGATGCATAGGAATGGAAGACTGTCACGTAACTCATTCCCTTCGGACAATAACAAAAACAATTCATATTCACATCAAAGTTAAAAATCGGATCCTTCAACGAAGAAATGAACTTCTGCAAAAACAAACAAAACTTGTTTCCTTTGGGAACAGTCACAAACACATGTTTCTTCCTTCTCAACTGCCACTCAATCACATTACAACATAGCAACCAAATAGAAGCTCTGTTCTGTTTGGGAGAAGGGTTGTTGATCACTATACAGTGGGGCTGCAATCTCTCCAGTTGCTGCCAAATACCATCTTGACCCTTCATAGTGGAAAAGTTGTATCCTGCCTTGAAATCCATAGGAGATGCAACTTTAACACCATTCTTTGAAAGGAACCAAGATAATCCACTGTTTCCATGAAGTAACTCAACAACATCAGGATGATCATCATTACAAAAGAAAAAGGACTGTTCTCCGAATTCGGCATCAACATACAGTTCGTGATCTTCACGTAAGTTCTCCGGATTCTCATCGTCTAATGCCGGTATGGAAACATCATGCCACTCATCGTGATCGCGTCTAACCTTTGACTGATTCACACGTATCACTGCCTTACCAGTATTGGCTTGGACCATAGCTCCTTCTTGTCCAAGTACTGTGGCACGAACCCAACGTCCTTTATCCTTGAACTTTGATGAATCCTGAGTCCAAACAAAAACCTTCTCTCCTTGGAAATAAGGACCGTCACTTGGCATTGTCCTTCTTGCAAGATCTGCTCGAAGGTCCTGAGCTTGTCGTGCTTCTTGATGAGCTCTCAAAGCCACACGTTGTAGTTCCAAATTTGTACGATCTTGTGCGGCGGCATTAGCTGACAATTGCTCAGGGCTTGCGGTCTCAAGGTCAAAAAGATCTGGTGGACGTCTTCCAGTTGCTATCTCTATTGGTGAATATCCACTGATAGTCAACTGACAATTTCTTGCCCAAACTACCTTTTTGACCACTTCTCTGACCGTAACACCACGAAAACGTGGGTCATCCAGATCTACCTTCATAACATGCCACATACGTTTGAACAAACGTACAGCTGTCTCTGCTCGGTTCGGCCAAGGAGTTCTTGGCCCACAAGGACATTGTTGTATACCATGGAACCTGTAGTATTCAACAAAAGCATCTGTGAAAAAGGCTTCGTCTCCTACGATGGCCTTCGGAACACAGTTGTTCTCATCAGACCACTGCCTCAATGCTTGGATGGTGGTTTGATCTATGAGGTCTTTCTGTGCCGTAGCCCAGAGAAGATTTGTGGCACCATCAAGAACAAGTAAGATGATATACTTGTTCTTGTGAAGTTCAACCTCACAATGATCAGCAAAAACAACATCACCAAAACATGAAGCTCTAATACCGGAGACTCTGGCTCGTGGCGGAGGTGCCACTGAAGTGTTACAAACACGGCAGTTCCTGACAACTGATTCATACTTCTCTAAAACAGAGTCAGGAAGCTTCAACATAGAAACACGTCTACGAAACTGAGTAGGACTCATATGGTAGTGCTTCACATGAAGCTTATAAAGCTCTACCTTGTCCTCCAGTCTCTGTAACATCTTCCTATATGCCGGTGTCATTGCAACAACTTCACTACCAGGTAATGGGATTGAAATCCGCCTAGGCTCAAGAGCGCCATCACCTGGTTCAAGTGGTTCATGTTTATCACTTGATGGTCCTTTTGATGCTTTAGGAATTTCTACAAGTTCACCTTCTGGCCTCTCAGGTGGTTCTGAGGGAGCATACTCCTCAAGATCATCACCCTTTAAATCATTCTGAGGCTCAGATGGTTTCGACTTGTGTCCCTTCCAAAATGGATCAAAACCCTTGGAAGTATACCAAAACCTTGGCGGCACGGGCTTTTCCGCGGCACTGGCTGGTGCACCTTCCTTCTCTGACGAGAAGCCTGGTTCCCTGTCCTTTGCAATGGGAACCTTCTCTGAGGAGGAGCGCACCACTGCATCGGGATCACCAATGCCACGGTGCTCAATGCCAGCCTTCCTGATCTTTAGATCTGGAATTTTGGCATTTGGTTTGAACTTAAAAATTGTTCTACCACGCCATTCATAGCCAATTTGTAGGTCCTTCCATTTTGCCTTGCGCCAATCATCTAGCTTCTTGATTTCTTCTCCTCCTTTCTTCTTCTTGATGATTGTCAGTCGCAAGTCTTCCAGTAAGTCAGTGTCTACAGGACAGGACTTAGTTGCTGGAAAAAGAATCGTTCTATAATCCTTGTGGTGACGTATCAGTTCTCTCTTGTGAACATCTACTTCCCAGTAGTCAACCACAGGATATGCATGTTCAGCTACATCTTCATCACTATTGTGATCAACAGAAATATGACCATATTCATAGTGAGTGAAGTGAGAGTAAAAACTCTTCTCGCGCCGAGTCTGCAAATTCACGTCAGACAGATACCATGCAATATCTTGGAAGTCCAAGACAAGATGAGTACTGGCTGCAACCTTCAACTCCAAATATTTGATACCAAGAGGCACCGATGTCAGATAAGCATGTTGAGGTGTCAGCCTGAGTTCAAAGCCTAAGTTCCTCATCTGTGGCAAGCTCATAAGCAAAGGGACTTCTCCTTCTTCCACTATGTCGAACTCTGTATGGTGGATCGTCCATGCACGATCATACATGTAAATCACCAGTTTCTGAGAGCAAGTAGCCTTCTGGGAATTGGCAAAGTAAAACTTGCTCTTGGTAGACTCAAAAGAGTACCATAATCCACAATCTGGGTGATTGCCGACATAGTTGCAAAAATGGTCGACTGCTCGCCTTGATCCCATAGCTCTAGTGCATCCAATGTCCAGGATTGCAATAGTCGGCGGGAAGCGATTCTCAGTCAAAAATGAAATGGCCTGCATCTCCTTCACTTCAGCCCCTCTCAAAATTAATCAGGCTGTCATCCAAAAGTCCTCCACCCTGAACAGAATTCACCAAAGCTCAGGGGCACCCATGCCATTGAAGATCGTCTCACCATTGTTGACCGCGCAGCCAGCTTCATCTTGACATGAGGTCATCATGCCTGACAGCAAGTTCACCTCACTGTCATGGACTTCAGCTGCTGCCGTCACACAATGTGCAAAGAAACCTTGTTGACCTCCTGATGCTTGTGAAGTTCTTGAAGGTGCAGGTAAAGAACGTGGCTGTTGTTGATTTGCATAGTTTGCATCTTGTTTGCCATCTCCTTTATCTTTTCCTTTTCCTTTCTTGCCTTTTCTCTTGCCTTTTCCTTTTCCTTTGTGGGAAAACCATGCTTCTTCAAGCTGTTGCCAAAAGTCATTGGCATCATCATATTCTCCTTGAAGATAGTCATTCATATCTTCGGCAAGAATGGCATCATATGCTACTTGGTTTGACTCCCAAGTGTCCTCATAAGGATTCTCTTCAAAGTACTCTTCTGGATATGTTGTCTGTTGCTCATCAGCAAAATGGCCTTTACCTCGTCTCTTTCCTTTTTCTTTTCCACGAGGTCTGAAGAATCTGCGGCCTGATCTTCCTTTTCCTTTTCCTTTTCTTCTTCCTTTTCCTTTGCCTTTTCTGGCTCTTCTTCCTTGGAATCTCCTTTGGAACCATGAGAAGTTTTGATCATCATATACCCAAAAGACATCGTCCAGGGCATCTAAAAATCCTTCAGTTCCATCTTCTTCATCTTCGGCCCAATAGCCAAATGTACCATCGAGTTCTCCTTCGTCTAGTACGAGAAATGATCTTCTACCTCCAGCACCTGTCGGCTGCATCAAAGGATTGTCTACTGAAGTCTTTGTCGCGCAGAACATCTCGATGAACACTGTCCTCAACTCTGTTGTAGTGTATTGCTGCAGGACCCTGCCACGATGAGTCATCAAAGAAGTCAAAGTGTTTCGCTGGTCCTGAGACAAATCTGCAAGTGACAGCATGAGTAAGGCAATGAGATTTTCTCCTAGAGGAAATTCGTTCTGATGAAAAGTCCTCATATTGCCATTGATGGTCTGCATGATTTCCTGAATCCTTTCTGCCGTTGGTGCTACTCCAGTCAACGCTGCATCTGCCTGCATCTGAGCTAGGACCTGTGGATGTGCTTGAGTGACTGGTTCTAACATGTCCATCCAACTGCTCATAAGCCTTTGGAGTAAAATCTGGAATCTTGTCATCCATTTCATCATGTCAGCTGATCCTCGATTGAAGCGCACGAATTGCATGAACCTATACAGGAATACATTGGTTGATCCTTTCACGAAATATGGTCGTAGTACTCGTTTGAAATATTCTACGCCGGCTCCTGGTGGATCATTTGCCTTCAATGCATCTCTGTCTAAAACACGCTTGTATACAGCTGCTTCTCCTTCTAATCTGTTTCTCAATGCTGGTCCTCTCTTCTCATCTTCCAGCTCGGTGATATCACACCAATCGTCTATGGCATCCTCATAGGAAAACCATGAAGTCTTTCCATCATAAGATGGGGGCACCTTTGTAGTGACCTGTGTTGTCATTGCTATTGCTGCTGGTTCTCTTCTCACATGCCTATTCACGTAGGCTGCTGGCTCATAAGCCACATCCGCATCAGGCTCTTCCCAGTCGTCAATCCAATCCATGGCCGTTTGCCCACAAGCAATTCTATGCCTAGGAAAGGAGCTCACCTGGGTCTTCCAGGATCACTGCTCCGCTACCACTGAAAGAGTGACTAGGGCGTACACGGTAGAGGTGCAGACCGCTAGTGTCTTTTATGCGCAGAGTCTTATCCTCTTGCTCTTTGAGCCTTGAAGCAGTCAAGCATGGACACACTATATCGGCTGTTGGAGTGGAACCCTGTACAGGTAGGCTCTACTTTTCAGCAGGCACAAGATTCATGTCCACTCCTAGCTGATTGCGTATGTCGCATACTCTTTTTCTACTGCAAGGCTAAAACAGTCCAGCTAGCTCTGACAACTTAAAAGAAAACTACGGTGCCATGTACTTACCTAATCCAGTGTGTTTCACACTATAGAGAAGGTAATCTCAAAGCTACTAAATACAGTGAGGGAGCAATAGCTGACTCACCTCAAGTACAAAATCAAAACGATAATGTACCTCGGCTGGAGACTGTACTTTTCACAGGCGGAGATACCATGTACCGGCGCTCACTAGCTCTTTATGGCCTGAGCTAAATCAAACTAAAAAGGGAAAGCGGCTTTTTCTCTACAGAGACCTATAAAAGAATCAAACGACACTCGCGTAACAAAGAACTAAAAATTCAAGACCGCACAAATGCAATTAATTAAAGTGCCTTGCAAAATGCAAGGAGCGTACGGTCCGAGGAATAATCTTCTCGTGACGTGGTCTCGACCGCTTTCATCCACAGACAAAATAAAACTGCATCAAAAGGGCTCTTTCTCATTGACATCAAAAACACAAGAAGGAGATACCGGCAAATGTATGTACAAAAATCTTGCACTACAATTGCAAATCATGAAATGACTTAATCATCAACCATGACTGGTTGTCCATTAGAGGTCATCTCAGAAAAAGCGGCTGTGATAGATATCATCAGTTATGCAAAACTGTCCATACCTATCTACATGCTAAAGCGTATAAACCTGGAATGCAGGAGTATCTTCTTTGATAAAAAGTTTCTCCTCATTGCAAACCAGAATTTA
>CAXAMN010023784.1:0-40426 GCA_963970005.1 Durusdinium trenchii
CAAGGGCTCAATGCCCAGCAGTCGGCTCGGCCAGAGCGGGATGCAGCGCACAAACCAATGCTTGCGGGACTGCTGCTTCCTGGAGGCAGGCATTGTCGCACTTGCCTGCCGACAGACTTCAACAGGATGGGCTCCACCGCCTGTGCGAGCGGCCAACAGCTGTTGATCCATCCCAAACTGAGGATCACGGCATAAGAAACCTTCCTCAAGTGCACCTCTCTACAGGAGGTTTCCACTCCTGCTTTACATGGCGCCATGCGCTTTTGCAGGTAGTACGCAACTTCGAGCAATATGCAAACAAAGAAAAAGCAAAACATGGCGAAGGACATGTGCTCTTGACAAATGTGGGTAACTCGACTAGTCCGAATAGCACCGAGTTTTGCCGGCCGATGCCAGTGATCTATGGAGAGAAGATTTTCCAGAACCTGCGCCAAAGACCAGCAATGCTTTCGCGGCGGGAATGGTGGATAAGAACACCGCCAGTAAGCTACGGCAAGTGAAATGTGCAAACACTAAGTAGGATCGCGAACCTCTTTTCGCCATTCGCAATACAGTGAGCCAATAGGAATGAGAGCCTTAGCTCCTCGTTCCCAACAGGCGGGTGGTAGAGAGTGGCAATGGAGGACGCCCAGAATGAACCTTAGTTTCCTCTGTTGATGTCCGACATTTCCAATTTTGTACAAAGAGGTACAGATACCATGCTAGGATAGGTCCAAAGTCTCACCTGTTTCACACGGGCCTTGCACGCAACAGAACAATTTTTGCAATGACGCAGCATTTCACGAAGTTAGGGGACACCCCGTTTTGGCACCTCTGTGTGCCGAAGGGTGCCGAGATGACCTCCCTTCGGGGGGGTGTGCCTTTCGCACCCTCACCTGCAGGCTTTCGTCGTTTGCTATGGCCGCCACTGTCTGAACACTACCAACTACTATGCCTCTTGACTTGTAAGTGCAACCAGTTGAATGGGTTGTGCTACAAGAAAGGTATTTTCCACGGCATGATCTGCATAGCAGCCACTGATCCACTTTGATATGGATATAACCTGCGTTAGAGCATATCAATGCTCGGGACCTGCATCGTGACCATGTTTTTGCCACACCGTGCAGTGGCCGCTGGTCACTGTTAATTGTGATGTGAAGTCCATTTGAAGACTGCTTGGAGACTTTGCTAGAGCACAAACCCTCGCTGCCATGCTCTTCGTTCGAGAATTCACGCCCATCGATAGTCAGTAGTCATCGTTTCACTTGTTTCACCTTAGCACAGAGGAAAGACTACAGGATGGTGGAGACTCGGCCTTTGGGCTGTGGTTGGCGGTTGGTTTTTGTTGTTGGGTTGTCTTTGTTCTTTTCTCCACCATCTGACTGTTTTTCCCTTCCTTCAATGATGACCTGGGCACCATGCCCACACGGCGTCCGTGCTCGTGGAAAAAAAACAAACTGCGAAAGATCCAGCAGGAAGCCTTCCTCATGTGTGTCTCCTTGACGGAAGTCAGCGTGCCACCCACTCTGCTCTATATTGCGAGGCGGGCCTTTGCAGGATGCACGCAGCTCAATCGATTCCAAAGAACTGGCAAACGAATGACTAGGCGAGGCGCATGCTCTCGTGCCAATGCCTTTCTGCGGTGCGATAATCTTGATATGCCAAAGTGGGTTCGATGGATACCACGCAATCCAAAAGGATCAATGGGCCGATGACTCTTTCGGAGTCCTCAACTAGGGGTACACGGAGCTACGTGTGGTAACGCTACTACTGCCATGCCTTTCTGCTGGCGCCCGTGTGCCTACGTCAGAGGCCATCCTCGCTGAGTATCCAAACGAGCAAGTTGCCCACCAAAGAAACATCCAGGAGTACCTTCGAGAAAGTGCTGATAACTAGGACCTGGAGCGTAATAGGACCAATTGCCACACACGGCCACAAATATACGTCAACACTTGCTTGCTAGCCTCTTAGACTAGCGCCCGTGTGTTGGTCCTAAGAGTGCCAATCAATTTCGTTTTGCTCTTCGCTTTCGTTGGCCTGAGTAGCTAGACAGAGCCCAGGCTGCTACCCGCGTAGTGGTTCTGGATGGGTACAGTGTACAGACAGAATTAGGAAAACGGCGTTTCACTCTCTCTCACCTATTTTCGAGTAGTTCACGGGGCCCTGCATGTATCGGCCTCATCATACCTGGCCGCGTTTGAAAGATGTAGTCAGATTTCCAATTGCGACATTTTAGCAGCACACTTCAAAGGATTTTGCCTTTCCCCCGCCTTCATTCGCCGTCCATGCAGCATGTCTTGCTTTGCTCTCGGTGATGAGCCGTTTCTGGAGTGGAGTGTTTGACGTGCTGCCTTTGATGCCTCCCCCTCGGGGGGGAGGTACGGGAGAAGCAACTCCCTTGGCCTCTTTTTGAAAGCTCGCCAGTGGCATTACACGGTCTTCACTATCGGTATGTTGGACATTCCGAGCATGGGGACTGTGGTCTTCCCAGGTAGTCACTCTTTGGCTTGCACGAGGCTCGTGGCTGCCAGCCGTCAAGCAGGCTATCTGACTTAAAACGAGTCCAAGATGAAATCTTGTGGACCATGCATGTAAGCGCACATTGATGTCGGTCATGGGACTCTTTCGTGCTCTGATGCAAAGCCTGTCCAAGCAAGATCCTTGCAATAAATCAACCGCAGCAGAAGTTTGATGTTTACTTCTGTGGGCAGCAGATCTTGCATTGATGTGCCTGCTCTTGCTCACTCGTTTGCCAGTTCGTCGATGGACAAGAACTTCTGAGTGCTTTGCTGAATTCACTGCCCCTGTTTCACCTCTCTTCATGCCTTCATGGCACTTCGAGTTACTCTACAGGTTGCTCCCTTTCTGGTGGTTTTTGGGTGTTTGTTGGGTTTTGTGTGTTTGGGGGCTTGTTTGTGTTTCTTCCTTTCTCTGTTGGGTCGCAACCTGGCTGGTAGCTCTATATTCACTCGACTAAGGTGACTTGTGCACAACCCGTGCAAAAAAAGTTAAAGCTCTAAATGGAAGGATTCCTCTGTCCGTGGTTGAAGACCTGATATGATCGGTCCATAGCAAATCCGGTGCTGTGGGCCCAGCCAACCCGAGGTCGACCAGATGGCGATAGACCGCGTATCTATCGCTTACCGTGTCACCCACGAGTAAAATGCCACTCCTTGTGAGGTACACTTTACCTCCGTCGACTAACAATGGGTGGACAAGAGTGCCGTCGCTGAGTCTAGCACTGGCTCGGCGAAGAGGTTGCGGTAGTTGGATGACTTCATAGCCTGACGGTTCCATGGGGAGGAGAACGTCTAACATCTTGTTTCTGGCTGGTACCACCCCCGCAATTCGTAGGTGGAAATGATCAGGTGGCATCCTTAATGTGAGAGCTACGACATAACAACGATGTCTCGTTTTGGTCACTTCAGTAACGGCCAACGAGAGGTCCAGGGCTGCATCTGCAGATTCTACAGCGTCCTGCGCAGCAAAGGGACAAGCCCATGTTGGTGTTTCTTCTGGCAGCGTGAGAAAGCAGCCTATGCCAGCACTGTCGCTCGGATTTGCAGACATAGGGAGCGGGGGGGCAGCCAATATCTCTTTTCCTGTACAACAGGCTTGAGCCAGATGTACGGGTAGCGGATGTACGGCATGGATGGCCACAAATGACAGGCAGGCATGGATCGAGGGCTCAACCAGTGTCAACAACTCAGCTGAGTAAAACAAACTTTTAGAAAAAGACCATCTTAGCTCTGCCGCATGTGCACGTAGAAGGTCGTTGCCCTGGTTGGGGGCTGGTGAACTCTTTGTCAGCCTCCCAGTATAACAGGTAGGGAGCGATTGCTCGCTGGCTTATCTCAGACGACGTCTTTTGGCGTCAGTGACGACGCGAGCTCTCTTGGTTAGGCGCTCTTCGAGAGAGAGAGCTGTTCCCTGTTGTTGGCTGCTTGATAGTTGCGTTTTCGTCTGACTACTAAATTTGGAGGTAGCGATCTCGCCCCTGCTGCTCCGCCAAGTATGCCGGAAGAGGCAGAGATTTGGCTATCGAGCTCTGCAAGGAGTTCGGTTCGTTTTGCTTGGAGTAGTTCACTCCGAAAAAGAGGCGGGTCAGTTGGAGAAAAGCAATATTGCTGACACAAGAAGCTATGGAGCGAGTTCAGATGATCGTCGGTAGGACCGGGGCTGACCCAAAAGCCATCGTGTAGCCAAATGACCGAGCGGAAACCAAGAATCGGCTGTAAAAAGGTATAAGCAGCCCACGTCAGTTGCTGTTCGAGGTGTTCGTGGAAACGGAAAGGATCAGCACGGTTTCGCTCAATGGCCCTTGCTGGGCACCAGCTTGGTGGATTGTCGATGACGTAACGGCTTGCTGCATGCAGTTTATGTGCGAACCGGATTAGTTGCGCCGGCAGTTGGTCGCACCGGTGCGGAAGTTGACGTTGAAGAAAGGAGATGGCTTCGTGGGGTGTGCCGCTGTTGATGATAATCAAAGGCCATGTTTTTACTAACGTAGAAAGGAGAGCAGGGTCTCCGATTGTGTCAGGGACGTTGAGCATTTCTCGGAGAAAGTCTCTTGCAGTTTGTACTGGAGGCAAAGAGAGATGGACACCCGAAGTCGCACAACATCGCCGTGTGAGTTCATAATGCGCCCCACTAATGTCAACCTCGTAATGATCTGCGCCAAAGAGTAGCAGTCTAACTTTGCGGGGTAACCTTTGCGCAGAAGTACTTGGTGATACAGAATCAGATTCATCTTCTGACTCTGCCGGTCAGGAGAAGGCGAGGTGAGAACACATGCGTGAATGATGATCGGCCGATAGATGCGTGTTCGGCATGCATGGCGTGCAGAAACCCAACAAGTTTTTTAATTTACACAATTTCACTGTGCAAGTGTACAGTGCACTTGGCAACAACAGGCAAGAAAATCCTACTCTTCCTTTTTGCCATTTCGCTAGCACAGTGCCAGTGCTATGTCCATTTGGCCACCAAGAGCAAGCATTACTACTCTGACTCTCTGTCATAAACCCGATTTTGTTTTGGCCTTTTCACTGGGGTGTCCTTGTGATTGTGACTGTCAGATGCATTTTAGACTTAAGACACCCTGACCCCGACTGTGACTCTTGCCTTCAGGCCCGGTCAGAATCGACGGTGTTGACTTCAAGAATCTTCCAAGAGGAGCCAGACACCTTTGAAGGAGGAGGTTGCGGCAGCCTCTCCATGTTTGATACTGCGCGCTTGTGTGTGCAAATGTCAGCCATTGACCCCTGGCGCTTTTCACCTCCAAATGGCCGACCCAAGTTACATGTTTGCAGGAATGATTTGTTTAAGTTTTTAAGTTCTATTTGACAAGCCCCCACTCCACAGCCATATGTTTTCAGTCCCTTTCCCGTGTGCTTTTGTGATGTGAGGTGGGGTTGAGACACGAACGCCCCACAGCATTCCGAGGTATGTCATCGCAAGTGCGTGTTCTGGAGCTGGGTCTGCGAACTACTGCATGCTACTCGCTTTTCAAAACAGGGCGGTCTTGGTTTGTCATCCTGTCAACACCTGTCAAGTCATGTTCTGGTTGAGGTTGTTCACTAATAGGACCACTAGGCGTTCAATGGCCCATAGCAACAGCCCAAATGCCAATGGATGTGTCCACTGTTCCCACAACTTCCATAGTGCGCTGAGGCAGGAGCTGTGCAAGCGCACGGAGACGGACTTTGAGGAGATCATTGCGTCCGAGAAGGGTCGGTTGCTTCCTTTCTTGTGCAGGAATTACACCTGTCACTTGTTTTTGCATGCCCTCCAAACTCTTTGGCTTTGTTGTCCAGTGACATTACGTGGCCGTCTCTCACTTGTTATTCATATCTTCAGTATGGATCAAATATATATATATATATATGATGACATGATGATGGTAATGTCTATATTATAATATGTTTGATTCAAGTCTGCTACCAATCTTTTGGGCAAATGAGATGATACATGCTGCGTTCTGTTTTCACTACTTTCCCAGGTCTGTCGGACTTGGTAGCCCCCAACGGCATTGACCGAGACCAGAACTAGGTTTGGTTGGAATATGTTAAGCAAGTCGATGCAAGTCGCCAACTCACCAAGCGAGTTAACGCGTTTGATCTCCCCACTGTCCAATGTTATGTTTGGATTCGAGGCAAGTGGCAACATTGGTTTCACTAGGCATTTTCTTAGGGTCGTGCAAGTCTATGAGCATGGCAAGTTTGAGAAATTAAAGGCGTCGTGTTGCCCCTCAACAATTTGTTTTCTCAGGTGAACACATTTTTGATGACTGCCAAAGTGGTCATGCTGGCGGCTATTGCATCGTCCATGGCACGGCTTGTGAGCCAAGGGATCTCTCAGATGAGGGCGGCGAAGAGACCAGTCAGAACATTGTACCGAAACCAAACCTAGGCTACCGGCTACCTAGGGATTTGTTTTTCCAGGTAGTAATTCAGATTTGTTTCATTCAGTTTGCTGGCTGGGTCTCTCTAAGGATATCTTTATTGCGGGACCTCCCTGTACCCCGTACTCTGTTTTGAATCAGAGAAGACGTTCGCAGACATATGACCCTTTCCATGATGATCCTGCGTCACAGCCTGTCATCGAAACTTGCCGCCACATCAAGAAGAGAAAGCCCAAATGCTTTCTTGTGGAAGAGGCACAAGGGCAAAAATGAGTCACTAAAGGCACAGCAGCAGCACGGTCCCTTATGGTACTTATGGTCATCATGGTTTTCGTTGTGGTACGGGTGCTATGTTCCAGGTTCCCGGGTGGGTGAGCAAGGAATCCGACCAAATGTCACATGGTGTGAAACAGTGTCATGTTTGTTTGTTTGTTTGTTTGTTTATTTCTTTCTGTTGAAATGCCACAACAGACAAGTCACAAGTCCTGAGTGGCAAATCTTGAAGCCGACAAAATCCCACCAATTTTGATTCCTACTGTTCTCTTTACTTTTTTCTCCTCTTCTGCGCTTTGCAGGTGCCAACATTTTGTAAGCCTTGGCCCAAGCAATGCAAAGGCCGCTTCTTCGATCAATATCAGGCCAGGCTTTGTTTGGTCTGATTTTCCAGAGGAAGGGGTTCAAGGTCTGCAGTGCAGGGATTCTTCCACACTGACACTGTCCATGCTCGCTAGCCAAATGAATCTTAATCTCAGTCTCAACACTTTTTTGATAATTGCTGCATTACTGGTTGCAGGCATACGGCATACGGTACATGGTACACAGTTGCGAGAGTGTTGCCTTTCAGTGCAACCATGTCCATGTCGCGACCGCCGTGTGCTCAATTCTGCGCTCAGCATACCACAACGCCAATATGAGTGGCAATAAGGGCCGAAGCTTCAACAGGTCGATAGCGGGTCCACAAAGAACTAGAAGCAAACCAATGGGAAATAGATATTTGATTTATATGATATGATAAGAGATATGACTCTGACTCGACGGATTCTCTGACTCATTTGTCATTGACTCAGAACATTTGCCTGCACCTTGCTTATAGATATTGCAAGTGCGCACTATGGACCATAGTCGTAGTCATCCGATTTTTTGACCCGCATGCCCCTGGCAGCTTTGTGGCAATCCCACGCAGCCAATGAAGCTGCTGCAGAACATGACCTCCAACGGTTGAGGAAGCAGCAGCAAACCGCTAGGGCAAGGACGGCCTCTTTGCTTTCACGACAAAAGCGAAAGCTTGAGAAGGCGCATGAAGCTACCAAGGAGGAGTACTTGAGCCCCATTACCAGTGCCACTATCCAGGATTCATCTGAGGACGTCGTCTCTTTTCAGCAAACATACTTTGCCTCTGCAAGGGAGTGGAATCCGTTGGACAAGGATAGGAAAGTGAAAGCAACGGCAGATGGCAGGAGTAGGGCTGTGTGGCTCTATTTTCAAGCCTTTGCTGCAGCGGTGAAATCTTTATTTCTTGGCGACCGCCCAATGAGCAGTGAGCCTGGAACCATCTCACATGTGATATCGATCAACATTAACGATGACACTGACATCAAACTGGCTACCGGTCGCCGTCGTTCGACAGAAGTTCGCTCTGTGATGAACAACATTCAGCACCATATTGTTGCTCATGCTCACGGTCCAAGTTCTGGTCATGGCCCAGGTGAAAGTGGAGGTCTTGACGCTGAGGGCAAGTCTGCCCAAGAGACTGGCCGTGCTGTGACGTGGTTTTGCTTTCACCAACCTCTTGTAACTTTGGGCTGCGCAGACACAAAGGGTGTTTTCTCTGAGTTCTTGTCCTGGACATTGTGGCTTGCTGGCCAATGTGGTTGGCGAATGCTCCGATTGGGGGTGCCAGCAAATTTGTTTCAGCATGTGCGCTTTCATGTGCTCATCTATTGTGGTGACGCCCTGAGAACCAATGACGCTGTTTTCAACCAACTTGGGAAGATCATCACTGCGCAGCCAGTCCATGCTCCTCCTGGACAGCAAGGCAAATCAACATCCCTTCAAATTCATTGCCAAATACACCAGCTTTGCCTGGTGCGAAAGACATTGGCTTTAGGTTTTGATGGCTACTGGTCGAATTTGGTGCGACTGGGGCACTTGCTGGAGGGACACGGGTTCCGAAGTAAGTTCTATTCTGCGATGACAAAGGTGATCCGGGACAGCTTTCAATACTTTCCGGTTACGGAGCTGCCATCTGACTTTGAATCGTGGCATCGGCTGAAAATCAAACAGCTGAAGCTTTTCTCAGATGGCGGGAACAAGGGCAAAAGCCAGTCTGCATCAAGACGCTTGAGAACGCTCCACCAGCTCTTGCTCAAAGACAATGGCGACCCAAATCAGCCGATGTTTGTGCATTGGTGCTTGGGGCCCAGCTGTTGCGCAGGGGGGTGTGAAGAAGCTGTTTCAAGAATGGTCGAGCAGTATTTGGACCTGTTCGCCTATTTCAGCGTTCCACTGCTGTACAGATGGAAACATGCGGGATCTGCGAACAGTTTCGTCCGCGATGGGTTCTTTTTGCATCGTATTTTGCCACGGGCACTGAGCGCTATCCCAAGAATGAAATGACTCTTGGGCCAGCTTTCAACATACGTTTGCCCCAAGAAGTGTTCTGCCACAGCTTTTTTTGACAAGCTTTGGAGCCGTATCTTTTTTGTGTTGAGTCTAGGGTTGGCCTGGGCGCACAGGTATACTCATTGCATACAATCTCACAGGGTGTCTTGATGTTGTTCTAAAATTCAAGGATCGGTGGGTAGGAAGACTAAAGGTGGGAAAATGACATCTTGAGGTAGAAAGCATTTCCCCGCCCTGATGTTGAATCAATAATTAAGAATCATGACTCATTTTACATTGTATTAACTATTGAGTCAAGATATTTAGCCGAGCGCTGAGCACATAAAAGCAAGGCAATGCACCAAGCACACGTCGACAGAATAATGCGCTGAAGTCGAAACATAGTCTGCAGTCAGTAGTGTAGTGTAGTGTAGTGTGTAGTGTAGTGTGGGGTGGTGGTGGTGGTGGTGGTGGTGGTGGTGGTGGTGGTGGTGGTGGTGGTAGCAATAGTAGTAGTGGCCTCCGCAACTTGTATGCGGACTTGGCTGCAGCTCAGGTGAGACGGACAAGGTCATGCAAGTTGTCGACAAATGGGCTCAGGCTGCTCAATCAACCAACTCCAACTTAGCGGAGACTCTGGGGAACGCAGTGGATGAGTTGCTGGACCAAGAGTCTTCTTTCGCAGATCAGAACAGGAAACGACTGAAGCTGGTCAGTGCGGCATTTGAGAAGCAGAACTTTGAAACGATTGTCAACGTTGTTGATGTGCTTTTGGATCCCATTGATGTTGGTATCAACCGCCTTCTTGAGCGCAGCTCTCTATTGAAAACCCTTCGCTACAATGATGTCAGTGGACAGAACCGGAGTCTGGAAGAGGTCAGGGGCCGTTCGCAAACTATGTTTTTGAATTGGGCATCTGGTCGCTTTGGGCGCTCAGTTGTGAAGGGGCTGGTTGCTCGGCTGAAGTCTTCTGATTTGGGAAGCCTGCGCCAGAACCAAAGCATGGGCAGTGAGTCTCTTTCACAAACATGCTTTCAGCTGGTCATGTTTGCCACCTCAGACGTGTGGCGGCGATGTGTCTATGCGGTGCAAGCTTTTCCATACTGCTTGTTTGACTTGGTAGAGTGCACAGCTGAAGAGTTCATGACAAAGTGGGCTGGTTTTCAGGCGGCTCTGCATCAGGGCCAATCCTGCATCGATGCCACTTTCAGTGCACGCCTGTTGCGCGCTTACAACTTCGCTGATATGACTGAGGATGCAAAGCTGGCACGCGCTCAGGAAATCCAACGTGTGCTTCGAGACATTGCAGTGTATTGTCCTTTAGCCACCGATGCTGTGGAAAACCTGCACGGCGCTCATCAGTGGGCTTTGCACGTTGCTCGTGGCATGTCGAAATCATCCAGTGTGGCCGCACAGTCTAGTGTCCTAGCTTCACTGCAGAATGAACATGCCCACTTGAAGTCCGTTGTGGATGCAAAGACTTACCCGAGGAAGTATCAAATTGCGAATAGTGCCAAGCAGATGGGCCGCAGCAAGGGCAAAGTGAAGCAGAAATGTCCAAAGGTCAGGGTAGTCAAAGCTGCTCGCCAAAAGAGGCGATCCGTGTGTGGCTGGAATCTTTTTCAGCGGGAGAGAATGCAACATCACGGATGCTTGTCCCCTGCAGAGTATCGGAGTGCTCTCAAGGACATTGGTCAGGCATGGAAGTGTCTCCCACCGGGGAAAAAACAACAGTACCACATGCAAGCAACCCATGAGCAAGCCTGCCGTGATGAGATTGTCACACGGCCTCTGAGATGCAAAGGGCATGTGGATCCGACCGACAACACAGAACACCTGGAGAAAGTAGCAGGTCAGGTGCTCAGTTTCTTTGCTCGGCTCTCCTTATCTTTGACTTTGAACTTTTTCTTACTCTACGACTTTAAGACGGACTGACGGACTGGACTCTGAGTGCATCCTTGTCAAGAGTGATCCTTGTCAAGCGTGGGCGATGGCCCAACCAGAGCCAAACAGAAGGTATAGTATATAAATAGTTATAGCCAGTTATAGCCTAGCGTCAAGGTATAGTGTCGTGTCTGTATATTTTCCACTTTAGGACTCTCTCCGCAGATTTGCAAGTTGTGGATTGTAATTAGAAGGTTTCCTAACACATGTCAAATGTCAAACTCTCTCTCTCTCTCTGTGTGCATGCTCTCTTTCTGTTTTGTTTTGACCTTCGCAAAGGACGACATTTTCTTTCGAAAGTCTCTGCGAAGCGGATGTTGGAGAACCGAGTGCAGCACCATGCCCATGACCTTTGGAAGGTGCATGGGTTGGGTCTTCAAGATGCTTATGGTGGTATCAGGCTGGGATTGCCATGCTTGACACGACCGACCACTTTTTTACTTTGCTTAGAGTCTAGAGTCTCTTCATTCCGATTCCCACTGTTTATCAAATTTGTCCACCCGTACAGTTGGTGCGTGACTGCCCTGTGCAAGTCGGTGTCAGGTCTGACCTCATTGATTTGAGTACACCTCAAGCCACCATTGATGCAGCGCTTGAGCAGTCCTTGCACGCTCCTTGCAACAATGACCTGGACGAAAACGGCCCACGAGCCGACAATGATGTTGAGGAAAGTGCGGAGGCGCCGGCATACTCAACTTCTTTGAACTTCTCAGAGCAGGGTCAGAACGCCCACCTACATGAGCTTGCCGACCGGTGTGCCAGGCAATTTGGGCGAATGACCGCGGAGAAGCAGCTTTCAGCAGGGTCTCTGGTAAAAATAGAACCGGTGCTTGCCACCCAAATTGGTGGTGCCAGCGCTTGCTTTTTTCTGGGTGTGCATTGCAAGAAGCCTTTGTTGCAGGTGCTTGTTCGGGCAGCTCCAGTCCCACAACGCAAAAATGCATATCATGTGGTGACTGATGATGACGATATGCCATGCTTTGCGACTTCGTTCGAAGCCTTCCATGATATGCTTAAACTCCAAGAGCCCAGCAAGAGCACAGCTTCTTCCAGCCTCGATGCAGTGCCATTGCCATTTGTAGAATTTCGCGTGCAAGTTCTTTCTCACACCTTTCATCGCCATCTTTGGAGCGTGCAGGAGCTTCAAGTGCTGAGCGCCCATGTTTCTGAAGAGTTTGCTATCAGCCTCCTTCCCTCTACTGGTGGAGCTGCCAAAAAGCAAAAGACAGATCGAGACCGGTTGCCGTTCGGATTGAAATTTCAGGCAAAGCCAAGAAAACCCAGGGCTCCGAAAAAGCCAACAACAGCTGGCAAATGCCGGAGAGGACGTGGTGGAAGAGGGCGGGGTCGGGGGAGGCCGCCGCTTCAGCCTTCAGACGCAGACTCTACCGACTCTACCTCTAGCAGTGACATGTGCACCAGTTCTGACTCAGACTCTGATGCTGACAAGGGCTCTGATTCTGGCACGTCGCCAGGTCCAGTGGCGGGTGAGACCACAGCAAATTTGCAGGAGTCCAATGAGGACCTGATTTTGCCCACAGCAATTGCGCATTCTGAGAATGCCAAAGTTGCTGAAGCCGTGCAAGAGTACAAGCGTGAAGCTGTGGCTCAAGAGGCTCAGCCAGTGCGACATCCTCAGCCCTCTGGGGGGCTCCTTTTTTGTCAAAGAAGAAGGTTTTGAAGAGGGATCCATAGCCGTTTCGTCCAGAAGCCAGTGCTATCAGTGCAATGAGCGCATTGAGAAGGGGTCAATTCGCTTTAGCTATTTCTGGAACGTGAGAAGGCCATCCAGGTGGTTGCACAGTGGGTGTGTGGTAAGTTTTGTCAGGGCCAACCAGTCTGCTCGCAAGGCCCAAGCGCTCAGAGCCTTGAACCACATTGCCGCAAACGCGGCAGAAGGTCAGAGCGCAAGCGCAAGCAGTGATTCAGATGTGATCAGGGCTGCTGCAGCCGAATTGGTGTCCCAGCTTTCGTGAATTTCAATGGGTTGGGGGGTGGGCTAGAGCCACAAGTCATAAGAAACTAAATGTGTTGATTGACCATCGAGGCTGTCCTTTTCCAATGTTGGTATATTACTCTGAACTTTGCCACTTTGTTCATCGAACCCCCTTTGAAGACAATGTGGACTGGGACGGGCCATGTGGTTGCAAGAGGCTTCTGCGCAGCAGCCCTGCAAACAATCTGAAAGGGGATCAATGATCCATGTTCAATGGAGGGGGGGTTGCGAACCGTAACAAATCTCGAGTTGCTGCTTGCTTTGATATCTGAAACGTGAGTCGTAGGGGCTTGCCGCTATGTTGCATATGCCCCCTGGCGTTCGGCAAACGGTAGACGGTAGATGATCAAATGAAGGCATTGTAGATGTAGATGCGGGCGACATGATGATAGATATGATAATTTGTTTTTGGATATCGGCGACCGGTGTTATTATTGAAGCATATGTTTCGATCATTGAGATCTTCGATTCTGGTCTGGTCTATAGCCTATAGCCTATAATAGCCTATGCTACGGTACTGTACTACATGAGTAGTTGATGGGAAGCTGGGGGACATATCAAATGAATCGTATATCATTGCATTGTCACAAGTTACAATCTGTATCTACTAGCTATGATGGGCTTTGTGTTGCTTCTGTTCAAAGGAACGCAGAGTATTGCCAACTTGCCTTCAAATGAGGAATGCCTAATGACCAGCTTATGATCGGAATAAAGGGCGATCAGCTTATGATATGTTCCGTCGCTATCCCCCGCTACGCGTCAGACTCCATGTGACTTCTTCTTCTACGGCGAGCACGATGGTGAATTGATTGGTGTCAAGGCCATAGAGACCGAATATCACATTGAGGTTGTGACAGTTCGGAGGCTTGCCTCAACTCAAGTGTTGGCAGCGTTGTTGAGGTTAGTCGTATAACAAAACATGATTCTATGATGAGGTGTGGTTCAGATGATTTGTGCTGTTGTCATTTGAACTGTTGATTTTGTGACAATGTGAGAACGGGAAGCCAGTAGTCAGAGCCGTTATGAGTTGTGAGTGAGTCATGAGTCGAATCATGAATGATGACTCATGTCTGGCAGCAACCCATGACTTATGGAAACATTGCCTTTTATGCGGCTGCTAAGGAGCCGGGATTTTGGGAGCCCACAGTGTCGGCAGCGCGTTTATATACTTGGATGCCGGGCAGATGTGGTGGGGTGGGCAAACTTTTGCTGCCTGATCAAGTTCTTTCGTGAGCACATCCCATCATGGCATGGGGACAGCAGCATTGCAGAAGTGGTCGAATATGTTTCCAGCTTTGATGGAGTGCCAGAGTTTCCCCACTAGGACTGGATTTGGCTCAGGTTTTTGTTTGCTAGGGTGGGTGGGAGGCTCCTCGCCTATATTTTCTCGTGACTCACCTTGGCAATACCAGAGGGCCTGGAACGGTTCGGAACGGTTCCAGGAACGGTTCCGAACGGTTCGGAACGGTTCCTACACGGTTCCTTCATACACTAACCTCAGCCTCGAGTTAGGCAGGCAGCTCCAGAAGCGGGAGCCCGCAGCCCGCTTCCAGGAGAAAGCAATTCGAAGACCATCCAAGCTGTCACGGAAATCCCGCCAAGAGATTAGTGATTGGCAAAGCATGTTGCAAATGCAGGAAAAACAGGCCTGCGGCCTGGATGTGGGTCGGGTCGGGTAGCGTAGCTTCTTTCATAGTAGCCTGTCACATGTCTGGTTTCGGGACCTGCGCCTGCCATACTTCCTCTGCCTTTGACCTCAGGCAGCCTTCACCCGTATTCGTCGACCTTGCCAGATGCTTTGATTTCCAGCCTGACGGAGAGAGAGGTGTCCATCCTGGACATCATGTGGTGCTACATCAAGGAGCTTGTTACAGCTTGTTTGATCATGCGTTTTGATTGCCTATGGATGGCCAAGATGACCTCAATAACAATACACTACTAGGCACATCACATCCTTCTTTCCCAATGATTCACCCATTGGCCCATAGGGTATACTATACCATTACTATGACTATGATTGGCGGTCAATGACAATGATGGGCCTGCAATAAGACTATAGAATGAAAGCATATTCTTATTATGATATATGACAATGACTATATACATATATATATATTACATGATATTTGGTATGATATTAGGAACTTGGCCAGGAATGAGAACCGCCTGTAACCGTTCGAACCGCTCCGGGCCGTTTGCAAAAAAAACATAATAGTTCCTGAACAGTCTGGAACCGTTCGGAACCGTTCCGGCTTTTTCCAGAAATCAAAAATAGTCAGAAGCCGTTCGGACCGTTTCTAGTTGTTTGGGTTCCAGTCGGTCCAAATCCGTGCAGAACCGTCTGAACCGCTCCGTTCTGTTGAACATGTGCGCTGGATCAAAACATGTTAGTTATAGTCATAGTCATAGTTATACTATGTCTATTGTTTAAGCATCTTAAAACGCTTAATGTAAGTTTAAGACCGTATGGAAACCATTAACATGCAAAAGCAGTTTGCTTCTACAAGATCATAATATCTACAATATCTTCTTAATGTTAAGTTAGAGTCCAACAATATCATAATGACTACTGCATCGTTTCTTGGAACTTCTGAACAAATTCCTTCTGTATCATTGTACTGTGCTTATAGGGGTTCAGTTCTTGCACAGAAGAGAGGGAACTTGGCACGCCCTAGAGTTCTTCTTACGATACTTATATACCCCCCCCCAGAAAATTAACTCTACTACTGTGCTACTCGCGATGCTACGCTAATGAGGCTCGGAGGAACACAGCTTCGGGTCCAATCAATCTTGCACACCATCCGCCAGCTGATGCTCCTACACTCGCGCGGTTCTGCACTCCCTATGATGATGAGGAATGAGGATGAGGAATGAAGGAATCTGAGGGTCAGGATGATGCTATAAGTTATGAGCTGTAGGCATGTGGCGCGCGCTTGGGTTTTCATGCATACTTAAGATTTGGGATGCCTGCAGGTGTGCCTCACACACTTGCTCGCTTGGAGCTGCGAGGTCCATCACTTGTGAAGCCAGCTTGCCGCGTGCTGCTCACTCTGCGGTCTGACGCTTGAAGGAGTTGTTCAGCCGGTGATTTATGGGATGATGCACGGCAATGCGCGGGTCTATAGGGATTGCCACGCGTCTAGTAGAATGATGGGCATTCCAAGCGGCATTTCTAGTTCCGTTGGGCATTTCGTGTGAGGAGCGGAAGGGCGACCCAAAGAAACAGCGATATCTTGTGGACCTGGCACGCAGAGAGCTCAGGCTTTAGCTCCGGGCCTGGCTTGCGCCGCGCCAACCCTTCCACCTCTATCTTTATCTCCAAAGACGACTGTATACCGTACCCGCATTAACAACAAATACCATATTATGAAAGTATACAATAGAATTAGAATTGAATAGAGTCGAGTCGAGGTTTTAGAAGAATATATATATATATATATATATTAGTGATTGACTTAAACATATTTGTTGAGACGACAAGGCTGAAAGGTGACAGGAGTGATAGGAGGGTCTTCGTCTGTGATGGGTAGAGGCTCGAGGCTCGAGGTTTATTGTCTTTTGAATGCAATGTGCCCATAGTGTACCGGTATAGTACTGGTATTGTTGTGAACGCCGCAAGTGCAAGTTTGTAGAGGGTAGGGCTATGTCATTGTGGCTCAGGTAGCCTTGGCAGAGCTTCCCTGAGCCGATACTCCAAATGCTCGGCCATCACGACCCAGAATAAACTCTGGGATTTTGATTTGGGCCGGCTACTCAATGGGCAGGCAGGACTCGGATTGAGAACACGCTACGGTCAAGTCATACAATAAAAACCCATAGACCCATAGACTCTTGGACCGTGGCCCTTGGTTCGATATATGTGAATTATATTCGCTCAACGGGATGGGAGCTGTTCCGAGTGGCTTGCGCAGGAGATCTTATCCATTCAAGGATTCAAGCCTGGTTCGTTGGTGTTTGCGGGCAAGGAGCGGTCCTACAGTTTTGCAAACCGCTTATCCGGACGCTCAGCTGTTCTTGAAAGTCTGACTCTTACCCGGACTGTGAGAACCCCAGTCTTGAAAGTTTTCAGACTTTTGAGTGGCATTGAACAGACAGGGACAGACCACCGAAGGACCTTGCGTTTAAACAATACTAGCAAATACTAGCAGGGTGATAGGCGATAGGTACTTCCGGGTCCAACACTTCCATTAGACGTTAGAGACACACTGACATCCCCATTGACCTCAGGTAATGCTATGACCACCTCCGTTTTGACAGCAGCTCTCTTTTCAATGATGACCTACGCCCTTCCCACCGCGAATGGCGCTCAGATCCTTCAACCCCCCAAACCTGAGCAGCTGCTGAGCACATCGGAGCCTGAGATAGAGATTTCAGGCCCTGGCTCTGACGAAGACTCCCAGAGCTCCACCTTGATTCTTGGGCAACCCATTGTGTGATTGGCCAGCCCATGATTCGCCTCATGCTTGGTTGTTGGTGACGCTGTCACACTCAGTTTGAGGGTTGGTAGCCCTGGACTGGTTAGAACTTCCCGGGCATTGCGTAAAGGTTCTGGAAGGTCCAGTTCTGGACGGCCTCCTCAAAATTTTGAAAGGCATGTGACTCACGTGACCGTGTGACTGTGTTGTTTTCGTGTGCTCCACAGTGTTCCACAGCTCACATGACTCATACTATGATGTTTTTACCTTTGGTGTCCCTCATGCCAGGTCCGGTCTAGCTCTTTTGAGTTTGCAATTTGCAAGGCCCACCAAAGGCCATTGCCATGCAGTTGTCACACCTGCCCAAAGCTGCAAAAGGGCGGGCGACTACAGATGGGTTGGTGTACTCATAGAGCAGTGTGCTGTTCTTTTGAGGTCCAGTCCCGTCCGGTCCTGGTGAGAACTTAACTCTGTGGACTCTTTGAGGCATTGAGGCTTGAGGTTTCTGAGGTTTGTTTACTTTTTTGCACTTGCCAGCAAACTGCTGCCTAGCCTTTTGCACAGCGCAGCAGGAACGTTGCATCCTGCATACTCGTGTCCTCCGCTCCGAATTGTCGAAAGGGTCATGGCAGCAGCATCCGGACAGATTCCGCGCGAAGAAGCTTGTGTGTGCATTGCTTGCAAGCAGAAGGTTGGTGCTGAAGATAAGGACTCCGGGCCCCAAACCGTCAATCCGAATGCTCATTTAGAGCAAGAGCAAACGCTTTGCGTTCTCCTTTTCATATCTTTTTGCTTCCTAACTCCTAACTAGCGTCGGTGCTAAGTGCTACTAAGTCTGTGCTAACTGCTATATAAGTACTAAGTGCCGCTTACTAACGTGCTTCATCTCGTTTTCTTCAGTTGAAACCAGGACAACCCCGACGGGCATCAGGAAAAGGTCACCATGCTGAAGGATAATTTGGCATTGTGCCGCCGCTGCTTCTATGTGAAGCGGGGTTCTTGTAGGAACATGAGCGTGTCAGAGCTGGTGCATAACCTGAGCGAGTGCGATGCTTTCCGGGACAAGTCTTTGCCTCAGAGTTTGAGTCAGTTCCAGGCTGGAAATCTTGTGGACTGTCGGCTGTGGGCTGATTTTGGATTCGCGCTTTATCATGATTTGAACATGTCGTAGTTCTACACCGGGTCTGGTTCATGGGTCCGTGATTCCACGACTCCGTGACTGGTTTCCCATGACCCTCGTGTGATCTTCTAAGGTTTGACCGGATGAGACAGGCTTCGACAGCGTTCTGCATCCAGTTTCCGGATCGCAAATACAGGCATGAAAAGCCCGACATAAAACTATTGTTGGAAAAGCGAGAGGAGAGCTATGTGGACGTAGCCAGTGAGCCTCGCCAGCATTTTCCGAAACAATGGTCAGTCACGCGTGACATGGTCAATGGTGACAAGTGACAAGTGACACTGACATCACTCATGATTTCGTGTAGTAGGTCATAGTAGCTCCAGATCTGCAAGCTTCCAAATTCCGATTGGGAATTATGTCAAATTTTGTTGTCATCAGAAACAGAGTCAGCGTTGCGATTGATCTGGACTTGATTATACAACCAGACTTTGAGGTGATGACGTGGTATTCTCTGAAGCGGTTTTGCGATGAGCGCTACCCGTCCCAGAAGTTCAAGAACGATCAGCAGCGCAAGAGCTTTTGCTTGAAGCGAGGCCTCAAGCTACAGCCAGACGAGCGTGGGGTGGAGGGGATTGCAGTCCCCAAGAACGGGGACGATGAGAAAGAGTTGAAAGTGGGGAAACGAATCTCCGCAAGCCGACTCAAACAGGAAGACCATGGGAGTGAGTACGACAAGGAGGCCGTGAAAGCCAACCACGCCAAAAATGTCGCCAACTCTTGCAACGTTCAAGTCAACTCCCAGGATAGGGGTTGATGGAAATCAGGAACCACAGGTCATCGGCCATGGGGCCGAAGCTTTTGCACTTGGGTTACCAATTACTAGTAGAAAATACTGTTTTGAACGATCCCCAGTCTGCTGCTGAGAGGTGATTTGTCAATATGGTGACCTTTGCTATCTAGTGTCCAGGGTCATCATTACCTGTTACTGTAACATATAGACCTTAGAGCTCTGAGCTCTCCAACAATGGTTGACCCCTTCAACACTTGGCAATTGCAGCGTTCAATCTGGAGTAGAAGTTTTCCCTGGCCTTGGGTTTTTGATTATCTGACCAACTAACTCGACTCGACTCTCCAGGAAGAGCTGGCCAAAGCGCTGCAGAATTCGGATGAGGAGTCAGAAGAGAAGGCCAAGTCTGACGCGGAAGGTGGTGAGAGTGATGCATCCAGCAACTTTGGACTTGGAGGGGGTGAGAAGGCGCGACCTCAAGCTCCTCAACGGCGAGCGCGGGGCAAAGGGCCAGAGAAGTCAGGAGGAGGAGCGCCAGATGCACCTCATGTGCCTGAGAAGGACAAGCAAAAGGTCCAGAGCTTGATTCAAGCAGGTGAGGCTGCTGTGAAGTTCCTGACGCAGGTAGACGCAGCTGCTCTGTGGAAGAACTCCCTGCGCGAAAGTGAAGTTCGCACTCGATTGACCAAGGCGACTCAGGCCAAGTCAGACCTTGAGCAGCAGGAGTCAACGCTGCCAGAGAACTCTCCGTCCTTGGACAAAGTGAAGAAGGCAATTGGGGCATTGAGCGTGTCCTTAGCAGAAATTCCATTCTTGCAAGACATGATGGCCAAGCTGCGGGGAAAGAAGTTGGCGCAGGATTTGGAGAATGAGGCCTTTCAGGACGAGCTTGTCAGCGCGTGCAAGAGCTCATCAATGGATGCCGACACTTTGTCTGCAATTCTGCTGTTCATTGGTCAAAAGACTGCGGAGGCAGGTTTTCCCAAAAGTCTATGTCAGTCGAAGGGAAAGGAAAAGCATATCATCATCCTGACTGTTGCCTTTTTTGAGAATATAGGGGAAACAACTGAACTGTCTTTTTCTTTTTGCCTGGACTCTGTGGATTCCTTTTCTTCGCAGGCGAAGCCCAATTGCTTGCTGAAGCTGGTGAGCACCAGCGAGTCCTTTAAGGGCTGCTACTTTTCCTTTGCCTCCCTCTTCAACATTAGCGATCAGGTTGACCGGGTGCTGCTGCGCTGCCAAATGACAATTATCCACAACTGGGCTGATTCGCTTCGCAACGCAACTTGGGATTCACTTCGTGAGATCTTTGCTACTGTGGCTTTGAGTGCGGTGATGGCATGCGAGGAGTCAGCGCTTGACTTGTTCAGGCTATGTCTTCCCAATCAGTTCTCTCCAGTCTATCATGTTCTTTAGTTCCTTTGGGGCCACATTTCATTTCCTTGTGTTCATAGACTCATAGACTCATAGATGAACAAATGATTAAATGATGTTTGTTGCAATGTGGGCGGGTCAAGCGTCGGAATCGATTGTCGAAATGTTTGCCCACTCTTAACCACGTGTCCTGTGCAGGGTGGAAATTCCATCAGGGAATCCTTCTGTGACGACTGCGGGGGGCTCTACATTCCAGAATGAGAGTGGGCTTTCTCTTCAGTTGCTCGTGGACTTGCAAAAGCTTTGCGTTTGCGCTGCTATCCACGAATCGGAGTCCACCAAGAAACCTTGTCCCAATGCCGTGAGGACCTACTTCAAGGAAGCTGGGTCTTGCGTTTGCTACAGTTCCCGCATGAACCTTGCAGTTCGGCAGAGCTCGGTCCTAAAGCAACTTGTGCTTGACTGAGACTGCGTTCCTTTTTTCCTCCAGTTGAGTGACAGAAGAAGAGAAGAACTACCATGGTGACATGGCTGGTTCGAGACTTTGGGGGGTATGCCGTTCAGTGTGAGCCCTTGTTTTGAACTGTGAGTGTCCTTTCTGCCAAGGCAGTTGTGGCAGAAGGCCATGCAAGAGGGCAAGTCTGCCCTAGATGGAGAGTTGTTCATTTCCAAAGCTGAAGAGTGCACCCAACTTCTCAACTCTACCTTGGACAAGTTGAAGAGCGAAGACGGCGCATTGCCCATGATCACAGACGAGTCCGCTCTTGAATCCTTGAAGAACCTGGCCGCAAACAACTTGGCCGACATCAAGCGCCACCTGTCTGGCATGCCAGATGGCAGCAAAGGCAGTGAGGTTGGCAAGGCCCTTGGAACAGCGCTCGAGAGGGTGGAGAAGGTCTGTGAAAATGCGGGCGCGGGTGAGTTGGAGGGCCTTCAGGGTTGGATTGAAACCTTGTGGTCCACGAGTGGGTCTCTGTTGGCTGTCCTCCCACAGAAGGCGGAGGAAGTGGTGGCAAAGCTTCACACCTGCGGTTCCTTGGGAGCGCTAGTCCTAGTACTGTTTCATGTATTTTTGCAGTCTGTAAGTGACAAGTACAGTTTATCTTTTTTACTGCTTGGCATTTGATCGCCCCCTATGAAATTTGAATCGGTCAACGCCAGCAGCCACTCCATGCGTGGGTTCACTACCCAAATCCCACCCTATGATTCTGTCCGGCCCAGCAATCCGAGGTCTCTTGGGCAATGTGGCCATGGTTCAACTCGATGCCCCAACCTTTGCTTTGGAGAGATTCTTGCGGCTCATCATGAAGTATGCCCAAGCTTGTGCAGACGCTTGCGAAGGTGAGGCCTCTCAGGCTCCTGCTGCGTTGAAGCTTGCCAGTGGGTTGCAGGCCGATTTCCACAACATCATGGCTGGCGGTGATTGGAAGGGCGATGCAGAGTTCAACTTCGCAGGTCTCATGAAAGATGCACTGGCTCGACTCTGTAAGGCTGTGGATGAGCTGGGCCTCACTTGGATCAAGGGATTGGTGGAAAGCAAAGAGGGTGAGGTTGGGAGCATTGGCAAGCTTTGTCAAGACACCATTGCGTATCCCACCCCATTCCTGAGCGATTGCATCGCAACTTGCGACTTGGTTTTGGCCGCTGAGGATTTGCCAAAGGACTTTGGTGCCGGATTTCACAGTTTTGCTGCCACTTTGCCAAGCTATGTGCGTGTGTCATCCATCAACAAGACGTTGATGGAAACAATCTCCAAGCCAGCCTATGACAAGTGCATCGTCTTCCAGAAGCAGGCAGACGACCGTTTGGAGGAGTTGTGCAGCCAGTTTGAACAGAACGTCAGCCATCTCGACGGTCTGGTGCAGAAGTATGGGCTGCCTGGTGTCTGTTCACGTCTTTTTGGATTTTGTTCCCTGCCGGGCCACTTGAGTTTAGTTTGCTTGGCCCAGAGCGGCCAGGGGCCTTGTTATTGTGATCCATCTTTCATCTTTCTAAGTGTGGGCCTAGCCAACCCAGGGATGTGAAGAAGTGCGCTGCAGCCTGGCAGATGGAAGACATCATGTGGATGTTCTCAGGCTCTGATGATGTGGATGCTGATTGCAAGATGATGTTGGAGATTCGGGATGAGGTGACGGAGGACCACAAGACTCTTGATCGGGTCTTGACTGTTCAGCGTTCCTCAAAGGCGTTTGAGAAACAATGTGCAAACCTGTCCCTCTTGGCAGTGAAAGCGAAGGCCGGCTATTTCAGTCGGTGAATTCGCGCACGATTCCCCAAGCGCGGCTTTAACTTCAAAGGGGCCACGCACTTAGAATGTAAGTAAGCTCAGTTGAGCACTCAATCCGGGTCTGTGAGAATTAGCCTTCTATTGCGGAAACGACCTGATTCACTCACCTCAGAAATAGCCCTTGGGAACAGGCTGCAAATAAAACCTGTTTGTACGCCACCGATTGGTTGGGTGAAGGAAGTCATTCATGTGGGGCGGGGCAAGTTTCGCGGCAATAGGGCATTTAGGTGGAATGGATCTGATATGATCTGGCCTTGTTTCCAACCAAATGAAGCCCTGGGCCTGGAAGCCCACTTGTTTAATTGTCAGGGTCAGATTCATGGATTAGCCCAGTCCATTCATGGCTTGGGAGGCCTTGCGAGACGATGCTGCACTTGTTGTTGCTCTTATGACGGCGTGCGACCTCTTTCTCAACCCGAAGAAGGACCAAGTCACAGCCGCTAAGGATTGTTTGCGCTTCATGGGGGGTTGGGGTCACCAAAGGTGACCTTGCCAACATCTCTGCCACCAGCCTGAATCTGTTGAGGTACACCTTTTGGGGTAGGTCCGGGTTCTTCTCAAGTCACATATGTAATTTTAAATGGACTCTGACTACTTGCTACTTCCATAGATGGACGAACTATGCAAACCTTTTCAACCACGTGGACCCCTTCTACCCCAAAGCTCAATGTTAGAGATCTTGCAAGAGTGTTTCGGCGAACGGACGAAACAAAGCAAACCGTGGAAACACAAATTCAATCAAGTTATGTTCAACATTGATGATACAGGGGTTTGAATATTTGGTCCATCTACTGTTACTACTTACTGACTATTTTTTTCCGTTACAGACTACACAAAGAAGGAAATTGGGCTGTTGGCCCTGTTACGATATGTTTGATTTCAATCGGGTTGACTAGGGTCAGGGTGTGGTTCGTGAGAACTTCTTGGAAATGTTTTGAGGCTAAGCTCGTGTCCCAAATCAATGCTGTCTTGGGAGACGCCGTGGATGCAAAGGGCAGGAAACGCCCGAAATCTGCAAGTGCTACCACCAGTGAAGCGAAGGGCCAGGCAGCTCCTGCGGATGACCAGCCCCGCAAGAGGGGAAAGGCGCAGGAATCCAAGGAACCTAAGGAGAAGAGGTCAAAGCGGAAGAAGGAAGTGCAATGAGGCATGAGCCAAGCGAGTTCTGCAATTATTTTAATCGGGGTGTTTGATGTGAGCCAAGAGCTCACTGTCTGCTGCAATGTCTCAGTTTTGACATGACATCCGACTAACTGACATGGCAAGATTTGTTTGGGGATCCAGGCCATTGCAGATTTTGGCAGTTCCGTTCTGCTGGTTGTAGATGGTGCCTACTGAAGCCCTAGAAAGCCCGAAGACCCCCCAGCAAGACTGTTCCAATTAGTTTGCCCGAAGACCCCCCAGCAAGACTGTTCCAATTAGTTCTGTTGGTCTTGTGGTTGTACAATGTCCACGTTTGAAGCTCAGAGTTCGGAGGGGGCTTTGGGTCTTGGCTTTGCGCATGCCAGCCGAGAGTTGTGTCCGAAGGCAGGAAAACGAGAAGAGAGAGAGAAAGAGAGAGAGAGAGAGAGCGAGCGAGCGAGCGAGCGAGGGAGGGAGAGCGAGAGTTCCGGACGGTTGGAATGTTGACACTTGGCTTTGTCACCTGAATTCCCTATAATAGCCTCCAAGAATTTGTAAATAGAATTGAAGATTTTTTAAATAGATTTTAAGAAGGTTTTCACCCAACGCACAAAGAGGACATAAATTACATCAAAGCAGAACCATCAAACTGAACGAGGCATCCTTTCCACTGAGCCGCTTCTCCGATTAGTAGCACTGCATTGTCTGGAATATCATCCGTAGCGCATAGCTTGAGATGAGTGGCCCCACAGTGGCAAGTATACGGGAGTAGGGTCGCGGTTGCTGAAGGGAACGGCAACCTTGCATATTGCATGAGTAACAGTCGTAATCTAGCGTCAGCAGTGGCAAAGGTGGCTATCGTCTCATCTTTTTTAAAAGCCTTGCTGGTACAAAGACCTTTGTCTGGGAGCAGAGCGGATTCAAGCTGTGTTTGAGGGAATCGTTGGATACGAATGTATGAAGTAGAGGTACAGTGGAGGTCAGCTTGAGCAGGCGGCGCCCGAAACCAGGCTAGCTGGGTGGATGGGAGCGACTGATACGTACGTTGCCATAAGTCCAGAGCATGTGCAGATATGGACCTAACCTTAACACATGTAATGTGCGGGCGAAGTCCCCCATATTCTGTGACAATCCTGCGGAGATGGAACAATAGGTACGTGTGGGCGATCCCTATATGTTTGGCCGGTGTCTGTCGCCAGTTGATGGCAGGCGGGTTGGCTTTATGTAGGGCAGCCCAGGCCACATGAACTACAGGACAAAAGGAGAGCCAGTGGTCGATCGCATTGGACCCGCCCTGACATAGGACACACGGCACTGGAACTGCATCACCAAGTGGACCCGTAGCATTTTGTGCACTATTCGTGATATATGAGGGAGGAGCCGCCCTAGCAGGGGCTGGTAGGGCATGGTGCTTCAGAAAGGTTAGGGCCTCTGGTGGAAGCTCAACAATCTCACCAGGGTCCGGACCAATGCAGTCAACGCAAAGAGCTCCTTTCTGGTATGTTCTGGCAGTTTGCGCACACCAAGCACAAGGCGAGTTCCGGCTGACTCACCCGCGCAGGGGCAGCCAAAGATCTGGATCCTCTCCCAGCGCCCATCGCAGGACAGCAAAGCGCGGCGCAGCACTAACTTGAGAGATCGGCGTCTGGGACAGCCATTTAAGAAAGTCTAGGGAGGGCCCAAAAGCCCAGCCATTATGAGAGATTCTGCTCGAGAGGTGAGAGACGGAGCTCTCGACTTCCCTCGCAATGGCAAATTGTTTAAAGCGCACTTGGAAGCGCCGCGCCGCTTGGGAGGAGTCATGCGGTTGGTCGAGGATGTTGACAAGTTGGCGTATCTCATCAGGGGCAAGTTGGCGTTGCCAATGCTTCCAGCAAAAGTGCACTTGTTTGGTATAGGATTCCTCTGTACCTTCAAGGGTGGAGGGGAGCGAACGGTGGCCTTGTCTGAGATAACAGCCGAACAAAGAGACGGCGTGCGCGATGGCTGGGTCAAGCAGTGGGCCCAATCGTAGCCATCGACACAGGCCAACAAGCTTGAACTGAGGAAACCAATGACGCTTGAGGAGGAATTCTGACAACGCCTTATATAACGGCTTCAGAAGTGGCTTTGAGAAATATCGATGTGTTTGTACATAGTAAAATAGGCTAAGCGAGAAAGCATTGAAATATAGGATTTTGGCATGAACGCTGAGATTGCCTTTGTTCCCTGCAATAAGTCGCGTACGGAACTTGAGGAGTTGCTTGGCCAAGAGTGAGGGCATGCAGAGGCGTAATGGGGCATACTCCATTTGTTCAGCATGTAATTGGCAAGACCATCTGGTATGGATGGTGAGCCCTAAATTAACTGTATTGGGGACAATGCATTGTCCTCCTAACCCTGCACGGTCAACTTGATACAATTGCGCTGCAGAGAAAGCAGCGCTGGTGAGCAGCTGGGTTTTAGATCTGCAGTCGCAGGGACTAGCCGCAAGTTGCAGCAATAGAGGGTGCCCATGTTGCATCCATTCATGTTGCTGAGTGGCATGAAACATTGCGCAGTGTTCGCCGTGACGTAATACAAAATAGTGTGCATAGTGGGGGATATGTCGGACAGCAGCAGAGATAGTAGCTTCTCCCTGTGCATGCCACGGGATGAAAGTTTCAGCATATTCGGCAAAGCGTAATAGTTGTTGCTCAGGCAGGGGGATTCTTGACAGACTGACTTGCCAGCAGGTGTGTGCATCCATGATCACTCCTGCTGCTGACCACGTGTCAATTAAACTAAAGACTTCCTTGATCCACCCTGGATTTTGCTGCGTTCCTACAATTGTGGTGTCATCAACATATCCCGCTACGAGGAGAACACGCGGCACCTGATTTAACGCAACAAAAATTGGATCCATTGCAAAAGAAGAAAACAGAAGTGGAACGTCCCATGTCAACACCTGAGAAGACTTCCCGTGGAGGTAACAGCCTCCCTTGCACTTTGTGACGGATTCTTCTCCCAAATAGGAGGTATCTAGCCAACTGCATCACCCAGGGGGAGCATTGCCGAATATGCAGGATCTGTAAAATCCAGTAAGCATTGACACGCTCAAATGCTTTGGAGAGATCAGCAAAGAGTGCAGATGCCGGAGTCTCTCCTTCGAGCATTCTTTGCACCTCTAGAACAGCCCTTTGTGGTTCTCGAAAGACATTAAGCATGGTCTGCGCAGGGTGGAAGGAACTCCGTGTGGTGCGAAACAAGATGGCAGCAGCAGTACCATCTTGTAGCCGGTCGAGTGTATCTGGCATACCTAACGGCCGGAAGAAGTCCGCGGTAGGCCCTTGTTTAGCCTTCGGTATCCAGACACCAACTTGGGTTGGCGCCGGGAGCTCACATGATATCATCCGGTCAAAGTCATCTTGTAGGATGATAGCTGATTGCTCAGGGAACATGCGCCAAAAGGCATAGGGGAGGCCATCCGGCCCTGGAGCAGAGTCCTTGGTAAGTAGAAGGTGCTCAATGTAATCGTCAAAAGCTGGCTCTGGAACTTCGGGCCAAGGCTCAGTATGTGCACGATACGTCGCGAGCGTTGGAGCCCATGCTGGGTCATAACGAATTGGCAGCTGAAACCAAAAGTTTCGTGTGGCAAGCATAGCTTCATCGTATTCTTTTGCAGTTTTGCACTCTTTGCCATTTTCTTGCAAGAGAGGACCATGGTAGAAAGTACCCCGTGGACAGTTTTAAGACGATCCCAGAATGTTCTCTGCCGTCTTGCACGACGCGCAGGGTCGGTGTGCTCTTGCCCAAACGGAAACTGAATGAGCGTAGTAGCGGCAATTTCGGCCGCTTGTAACGCCGTGGCAATGATGTCTGCAGGCACCAGGGATTGATCATACTGCTCGGGCCATGGTTGCAAGAGTTCTACAAGCCCACTCTGTTCATATAGGCGTTGCAAAACTTCACGATGAATGTGCAGAACTAATTGACCTTTGCCTAACCGTTTGTAGAGCTTTGTGAGAGGTGAGATGTGCTTAAAGACTTTGGAAGAGTTTCTCCACCAGCTCCAGACCAAGGCTCGGACATGAATGGACAACGGAACATTAACTGCACAACTCTCTTTTGCTAAAGAAATGTAACGTCGGAGGAGGTGCAGAGCTTGTTGTCGTTTAGCTTCAACTTCACCGACTGTAAAAGCCGTGGGATCAAGAAATACTTTCGTTGGAATCGTGCAATGTTTTTCAGACTGCGGATGTGGGGTCAAACGAGGCTTCATGGTCAAAAGGGCCGTTATGGTTTTATGATGGCAAGTGTTGACTCGATAGCGGCCTGCAACCCGAACATGGAGTTGCGTTGTGTCTAAGAAAAAACTTGGCACCAGAAAACGGTCTAACGGTGACTCCTGCTGTTCGCCAAAGCGGTACGTGGGGAAGGTAGGATCGATATCTGTGGCCCCAAGTTGCCCTAGAAAATCATCCCACATTTGTGGATGGTGCTGATCACAACAATTAAAGTCACCTCCAATAAAGACAGGGTGTGTTTCGAGAGTGAGCAGGGCCTTGAAGATCTGATCGACAAGAGTCTTCGGGCTTTTGGGAGGCAAATAGACCGACACTATCCACACCGGACAAGCTTGGAATACTACGCACGCCGCTACAGCGTAATGTTCAACCAAGACTTTTTGACTGCTGAGCTCCCATCCAGCCGGGATGAGAATCGCAACGCCTGCTTGGGGATTAGGATCATGTTTGGCAAAGGTAGTAGCAACTTTAATGTCTGGCCACGTGTGCAGGAGATGCTGCAATTGCACCTCTGTCCATTTGGTTTCTTGAAGGAGGACTGGAGCTGCACGTAGAAGGGATCGTATGATCCTGGTTTTATGGGCGTTAGTGCTTGCATCTGGGTGCCAGCTGTTGAGGTTCCAACTATGTAATCGGCGTATCGATACTGGCAAGTTGGTAGGACGTTGCTGCCGGAAGGCTAAGACCTTTTGACATAACATCCAGAACTTCGATGGGACTGCGTGTAGTGCAGGTATATCATTCAATAAAATCTCAATATTGGAGTCATCCCCTGCTAGGAGGCTGGGTGTTTCCCAGGCTTGGTAGTCTTTGAGTAAACGTCGGAGTGCATGCATTGCCTCTTCTATGCAGACAGTGCGATTGAAACCACACAACTCTAGTAGGTCACCTACGCGAATTTGTCGATAGGCTTGTCTAGGAGAAACGAAATGAATGAGAAAGTGTAGTGAATATACTTGCGTGAGTGATCTGCCGCAATTTTCCCGGGTAGAAAGCCACGAGACAGCCCGTAGTCCAGCCGCAATGGTACGTTGTATAAGGCGGAGAGTGTTGAGAGGTAACGTGACGAGGCGTGTCATAACTGGTTAAGGAGAGCTTGGGCTCCCCAGAACACAGTACGAGCTGCCTCTCCGCCGATGCTAACGTACCATCCATTCGCAATTGCTAGACTTGGGCAACTATCAATAGGTGTGGCTTGAAGTAGATCTTTGCATGCTGAAAGAACATAATCTGCAGTTGGAAGCTCAGGCAGAGCACCATGCTCTCCCGGGACAGTGGTTACTAAATGATAAAAGTCTTGGGTGACCTGACGACTCGTCTGACAGATAAAGAGGATGCATAGTGCAGGAGGATCTCGAGCCTCCCATACTTCTACCTGTTCCTGTACAAATAGTGCTCTGGCTGTTGAAGGACAGACATGAAGACGGTTGTTGTCTAAGTGTCCTTCAACTAGAACAAGAGGCAGACGTGCTAAATCACTGTGACAGTTGTTGATGCAGCCGTGGGTTTGTAACAGATCAACTTTTGCAGAAATACATTGGGCAAGACGCCAGAGGGCGCACCCTACTTCACAAAAGGCCCTCGTAAATGGTACTTCAGCAATAATGATGCTAGAGTTGCGCTGAATCGCAATGCCTATGACACTTGTTTCAGCATTAGCAATGAGAGGAGTGCAATAGCTGAACTTTGCTACGTATTCTTCTTTGCGAGCTGCGGCAGGGTGAATCTGGACTGGTTGTCCACCATATTTAAACAGCAGAATATCAATAGTGTCTCGAAGTTGCACTAAGTAAATGTTCTCAGGCTTCTGAGGCCCAATGTAGTGAATTTGACAAGGCGAGTGTCGATACGAGATTACTATATGTCCATCTTGTTCGGTTGCGCAGCTCGCAACTAAGCTTCTGAAAAAGAGGACAACCCTTGGAAAGGTGGGGTACGCAAAAACCCCTCTCGCATACGCCGGAAGAAGGAGCAGGCTGCACCCTTGCATAAGGGAGTCTGCAACTTCGCTAGTGAAAGGGAGCCATTGCGGAACAGCTAGCTCTTGAGCGTACTGAAGTAACTGACTATCCTCCAGGAATTTGAAGAATTGAGGCGTACCTAAGACGCGTAAACGTATCTCTGCATCCTTTCGGAGGTCTGCTTGCACAACTTCTCTAGTGAGGTACGTAGGCAAAATGTTGCCAACAGTAGGTTGTGCAACTTTAGGCGTTTCAATAGGTGACAAAACAAGAGCGCGGTAGTCAAGGTGCCGATAGGGCTCCGCAACAAGTGTGGATTTGGGAGTGTAGTTCTTACGCGCAAAGGCGTCGCTGATTTCTTGCTTGAAGCGCAGGTAGTTCTTGCGTACTGTAGTTGGATCAGCAACTTTGGTGACACTTGGGAGCTTTCCTTGGACCCACGCTTGCAGGTCTTCAGCGCTGCCTATCGCGCGACTGACCAGCCGCGGGTGGAAGGAGTTACCGACGAAGGAGCGCGTGGTATGTGGCGTGAGAAGATGTTTGAGATGTACGATGCTCTCAAAATTTCGACTCAACCCTGAGACTTGCAAGACTTCTTGATCTGTCAAAAGTCGGAAGGGCAGCTGTATGCTGCTGTTGTGGAAGAGCGGGAGGACATCACGGAGAGCAGCATCCTTCTCAGAATTGGGTGCTCCTGTGGCAAAACACTTGAGTAGATACCTCCATGCTGTTCGATAGATCGGTGGAATGATAGTGTTCCACTCGAAATTAGGTATTCCATTGTCCGAGGAGAGATTCGCTATCATAGCAAAACATTCTTTTGTGTGCCAGTGGGAAATGCGCCATAATAATGCTGACGGATGGTAGCTAGACCAACTATATCGCAATGCAAGGTCACTAAGGACTGCTATCGGTCTCATAAAAGGCTGCGCGTAGTGTCCCCCGTTCAACACGCGCAAGGGGGCTCCAATCTTGAGTCCACTCTAAATCAGTTGTCGGGACGACCTGCGTATCAGGACACTCATGCGAGGTATTGTTTTGAAAGAAGATTCGGAGCCTTTTGGCAGGAGAAATGAGAGAGGTACACCATGTGAGATCTGCTTTTGGCATATTCCGGAGTCCTAGACACGCACGAATAAAGCAAAAATGCTCATTGCGCACGGAGCCAGCATTTTCAACGAAAAAGCGAATCCGGTCTCCCGGAATGACAGTGGCCAATAGATATAAGGCTAAATGCATGGTGAAAAATAGGACGCTGGCTGGCCCACATATCCCAAGATGACCATGGTCCTCTCCTGCATATGTGAGATCTGTGCATGGACTGCCACCGATAATAAAGAAGTGACAGTCAGGCCCTAGTGCAACAAATTCTCGAAGGAGCCGAGCATTGTCAACAAAGGTCGACATCCTTGGCATAATAGAAAGCTCCACCTCCTTTAAGACTGTGTTGCCATCGTTGATCAACAGTGATTCCATGCTTCTCGCCTACTAAGTACCTCAGCGTCTCATCTTTTTCACATAGAATACAAACTTTCGGTCTGTATCCGAATTTGGCTTCAATGATGTCAACTGAGGATCCACACCCATCAAACATGCTAAGGATGGCATATGGACCTTTTTGAGTGTCACTAGCTGCAGCGTTCTTGGGGGGAGGCTTAAATTGCGAATCTACAGTCCCATTGTTTTGTGGATCGACAGTATAAGGACCTGGACGACTGGTGTTGGAAGAGTGCATCTGAGATGTTCTGACCACCAAAGAGGGACAGTGACTATTGGGTCACCACCACCATTCGGAGTAGTGAGGACTGCTTGGGGCGCCTCGCTGAATTGCGAGATCTCGTCTTCAATAATCTGTATAGTTTCTGCTGGAACGGTGGTAGCATCCATCGTCCGGAGGGGGCCCATACGTCTCAAGAACCGCAATGTCCGGTACTGTCTTAGCGGCAGGTGCCTGTATAGTTTGATGAGTGGTAGACGTAGAGTCTTGTTTCTTGGAAGTGCCTTTCCTTCTAGAGCACAGAAGATTTTTAACTGCTCCACTGTTCTTAGACCTTTTGCTTTGACCTGGTCTCCGAACAGGAGGATTTTTGGTTCTTTTGACAGCGTAGGTACATTGTCCAGACCATTTAGTGGCAATGTCAGGAGAACGAAAGAAGAAGCCACAAATACGGTCTCCGTCTTTGATTTTGGCATCATCAATATAGTGTAGTCCAACAGCATTGTTATAGCAAAAGAATTTGCATTTCGGTCCTTCGTTTTCTAAAATATAGAAGTGTTCGGCAGGTTGCTGTTCACCATTCAAAGGATCGTGACCTTGATGTATAATCAGCGCAACACATTGCCAGGAGCACCCACCGGAGAATAAGGGATCTTTTCCCAGGAAACTCAAACAAGTATTCGCTTGTGGGTGGGACGCTCTCGGATACTGTAGCCATACTAAGCGGCTAGTAGCACAAGTGTTAACTGTGGAGTCGCTGGAGGAAGCACAATCATTACAACACTGCTGCCTGCTTTCGGTAGCACTTGGTAACAATTTGTCTGTCCACGGTACTGCAGAATTGAAATAGTCGTGCCCAGGTGCCTCAAATGGCAGTGGTTGCAGAACAAAGAACGTCGACGCAGAGTGGGATGAACTAGCTCCACAAACTCGACAGTCAAAAGTGACCAATGAGCAGACTTTCTGAAGGAATGGCGCCGGAAGATTGACAGCCAGAGAGTCGAAGGTGCGTTGTACTTCCCCATGTACTTGCTCTGGCAGGGTACACATAGCAAGTGCTAGATGGAAAGGCCCAAAATCACTATTGCGCAAGTTGATGGCAGTAGTCCATCCATGGGCAACAGCTTTCATGGCTTGATGGACAATGTGGTCTTCAAATTCAACTTGCATACTCCAATCCGATTTGGAGAGTAATCTCAAAGCAGTTGTATAGAAACAGGCCGTAGAATTGAGGTTCTCATAACTGACAGCAGCCTGCCTATAATCTTGTTCATCAAAAGCCATGTTAGTGAGTGAAACGTCCAAAGAGACTACTTGTTTGAGAGCATGTATGTGTGTAAGCTGTCTTCGCTCTGCAAATGAGAGGGAGGTGATCGGGCCTGTTTGGCCAGATAAACCACAAGTAGCTTTGACGATCTTTCTCGTTGCGTTAACACCTTCAGTGGGAGCAGGTGTGCAGCGAAGTTGATCCTTGCGGTCAAGGTGCTCTGCTGTGCAGCCAACTAGCGAGCTTTCTTCGATGTGATCGGTTGAGCTGTCTTCTGCTTCTCGAATGTTCTGGACAGTAGTCTGGTTTGCAGGTGCCGCAGCAGATTCAACATCTGGCATATGGATCTCTTGGATTAGGTTGGAGTCAAGCCGAGCATCAACTTCTTGACTGTCCGGTGTTTCGGATGCAGGTAACACTGAGGGCTGATGAACTGCAGGCGAATGATTGGCGAGCTGCTTACCTAGCTCGACTATTAGCTTTAATTCTTGTGATTCTTCTAGTACAGAGCTAGAGTCAATCGCTGTAAGTGGAGAAGGAATGACAACTGTAAGTTCAGCAGGATCTTCTGCATCTGCTGATGGAGGTTGTTCAACTGAAGGTATTTCTTGCTCAAAGTACTTTAGAACTTTGTAATCTTTGTAATCTCCCTGCATGTGGCAATCAACGCTAGGGTCTTGGTAAGTCTGTGGTACGGAAGCAGCGGCAGAAGCGCAATGTAGTTCTTGTTTCTGTAGAGAGGCGGGGTTGACAGCAGGGTTGATGACAAGTTGATTGCCGTTTTCACCTGTTTGCGGGGGTGCGTCTTGAAAATTGCTCCTCCTGCGAACTGCGGCTTGTTGTTGTCTTGAATCGTCATTGAGGTCTTCTGGTTTTGTACGCTCGTTGCTAGTATCACTCGTGCTAGGAAGTTTAGGGATCGGGACTTTTCGAACCAATGCATCGAGCGTGTCTTGAATGCGTCTGTTGATAATAACAGTCGAGAAGGTTTCAGCACCATGCAGGTTTTGTGGAGAAAGGTGTTTATCGGCATCTTTTGGAGCTCTTGTCTCTATGGAGTCATCAAGATGACTATGTGGTGTGTGCTGAGAGGCAGGAGCTGAATGCTGAGAGGGCGTATAAGTCTCTGATGCACCAACATGGCTCGGTTGGGCAGGCGAGTTGAGTTTCCTTGACATCGCCAGATTGTGTTTCTCTAGTCCATGACGGGAACTGGAGTAATTGGATTGCTTGGCAGTCGATACGTCAACATCTGCTTGCCATGTAGCAACTATACGACCTTTTGGCGCCGTTTGGAAAAGATCAAAGACGTCAATTTGTCCCGTGAGAAACAGAATAAGGTCAGTGCATTCACATACGGAAAGTTGCAAGCCATTGCGCGTACATCGATAAACAACACCATCCTCGAACCTAGGCTGAAATACAGTAAGAACCTGATTACTTTGGAGGTGACAATGAACTATTCCAGCCTGCGATGGTAGGACTATAGTATCGCATTCAGAACTACCTTTTTGTTCTTCGACAGTTGGCTTACTGAGTGGGCAAGCAAGGAAGGTCGAATGATGATCTAGTATCGGTTTCCGATGAAGCAGCAGGTCAAGTAATGTAATTGCATCCTGAATAGTTAAGTCATGATTGACTAAACAAAGGGGCACAGCTTCATCAAGAATAGTACACAGAACATCATGCTGGTTGATGTATAAGTTACTCTGCTTGACTCTATTAAACCTTTTTCTCGAAAGGTCATTGCGTCGAATTGGAAAAAAGGCGCTAAGCTGTCCACATTGCTGGAGCCTCATGCTTCCAACAAGTGCAAGAGTTGCCCAGGAAGTCTACGAACCGTTGATCGGAATCCAGTATCCCATGCTTTGCAGCCGATTGGGCGACGCATGGCAAATAGGCACAACCTCAATGCGGGAAAAACCAACTTGTTGCCTCTGGCCTCCGTTTCGTCCATTGGTGCCATGCTTCGGACAATGTGGATGCACGAAAAGACCCCAAGAACAGCCCTACCGTTCGGGTGTATCAGCACCTGGAAGATGAGCTGACAAGGGCAGGAGCAGGCAACGAGGGCATTTTGGCCCTCACGACCACCCGAGAAGGGGCCCAGAATCTGCATAACTATTTTGACATTGCTGGCAAGAAGGCTGATGCGGAAACGGCCGTTAAAGTGGCAGGCGCCACAGCCAAGCATTGCATTGTCATACACGGGGAGTCTACCTTCCTGAGTGGAGAAGGACGGAATCTTGACTGTGATCAGGAATGCTTTACCCGTGCTAACGTGGCATATAGCCGCGCCAGCGATCTCACCATTCTTGCCTGCCCCCTGAACATGCAGGGAATGCCAGGGACTCTGCAAGTGCTAGCTGCCCTCTTGCATGGCGAGAGCCGCAGGCATTGCCTCAGTTTCTGTCTGTGCGCGTCCAAGCACTTCAACTGACAGTGTTTGATACCGATGGACCATTTGCATCGCTCTCTGCTCTGCGAGGTGGGTGATGTCAGTGTTGACTGATCCAGACTGTTCTTCAGTCTCCTGAATGTAGATTTCTGTGGTGTGGGCAGCTGCCTTGGTTGGTGAGTGGGTGCTTGGGTCCTCAGTAGGCGTTACCGGCATTTGTGGGTTAGTAACACCCACGGCGGGCGGCCGGAGGTGCATGCAGCCGGGGCTCGCCCTGGCTGATTTAGGGCCGGTTTGGCCGCCTTGGATTTGACTGCTAAGGGCACTTGCGGCTTTGGCTGCATGGCTGTTTGGGGGCTGGGGCCTCGGCTGCAACTTCGTTTTGTTGTTCTGCCGGGCTAGTCGGACTATTGGAGGAGTTGCTTTCCGGGTCCACCCCTTGCGGAGGAGCCGCTGAGACTGCCAGTGAGGTTGGGGCCCACCTGTTTCGCAGGGAGCAGAGGAGGGCAGCCACACGGGTGGCCCCCTTCATCCTTGAGATCTTCACTGGTTCCTGCCCTTGCATTGACGGAGAGGGCTTGGCGCTCATCTGTTTCCTGCAACGAGGCGATGGAGGCTGGACGTTTCGTGCCTGTTTTTTCCATTTCTGCGGTTGCCCCTGCAGGAGGTAGCAGAGTGGGCGTTTGCTGGAAAGATTGCGTGGCAGCTTGAGCCCACTTTGTCTCCTTGGGTTCATAGGGGGAGCTCGCAGCATGCTCAGGGTTAGCCTCACCTAAAACTTCAAGGTCAATTACTTCATCAGTGGTGCCGCTCTCAGTCTCTTCGGCTTGTTCTCCTTCCATTTGCTCTCTTTGCTCTGCTGCCCTGGTCACTGCATTGGTGGATGGGCTCGTTGGGGTTGCGTCCACGCACTCTTCCTGGGTTTTATCTCCTTCGCTCATGGAGGCGATCGTCTCTGCCGGCTCCTCATCGCTCGATGGTTCCGTTGCATTGTTTCGGGAACCGACATTCTCTTCATCCGTGCTGCCAATGGTGATAGGGGAAGGGGGTTCCGTTGCTTGGCCTTGGCTAGTAGGCTCGGGTGCCTCACTTGGGGGCACAGTTTCGTCACTCTCATCCGGGCTGGTATCAGTGAGACTGATTTCCGCCAGGGCAGCACTTGGCTGTGTGTTGTGCAACTGGGTGGCATTCGCCGGGTGCTCAAGTGGTTGGCGCCAGTAACAACCATTTTGCAGGAGGCCGGGTCGTGGGGGGAGGTGGAGGGGGGATTCCGGCTGATTCAGCTCAATTTTCCACCTCCAAGCATCATAGAAGTAGATTTTGTGGAGTGATTCAAACTGATATTCCTTGGCTTTGTTGGCGGTATCGTCAGCTTGCCCTGGGGCATAACGGAGGCCACTGCCCACACAGAACCGATTGCCCCCTTTACGGGCTGCATGCAGGAGCTTCCAGGCATTTGGTTGGTGCCCATCGGGAAGGACTAACCAATCTGGTTCTGTGCAACGGTCCGCTGCATAGCCAAACAGCAGGCCACTGTTGTGTACCTTACCGTGTACAGGGTGCTGTGCATCTAGAAGCGACTTTTCCCCATTGGTGAGCAGGGACTGCGAGGTTAATACCAAACGGAGTCGTCTGGAATGACCTTGGTGGTACTCAACCAGACACACCGGGAGCGATCCAGTCCATAGTGGCTGGGGTTCCGTAGCTGCAAGGAACGCAGCTGTGGATTCGGAAACCAGCTTACGACTGACGGAAAATTCACCTTTCACTCGAACCTTGACAGTTTGCTGGCCATCAGTGTACAGCGTGCAGACACCATGGAGCAAGGCCGAGAGAACTTGTGACACTCCTGTGGTGCCATGCATGTTGACAGGACAAGCAGACACCGGTCTGTGGCTCGACTATACGCAACGTTGGCACGCGTGTAGCATTCATGATCAAAGTCGGTGCTACGCGACGTGCCGCTGAGAAAGTTGGATTTACCGTGCAGCGCTATGCAGCGCTGGGCCGTTGCACCCGCAACTTTGACAGCTGTCTCTGCATTGGCTCTCCGCCCCGACTGCTGGAAGAAGCCTTGCAGATGTTGTGCACTGAGTGTCCTGGTAGTCAGGACGAGAATACTGTCGGATTCTCTGTCTGACATGGGGAGCCATCTTTCTATCTGCCGATAGGCGGCGTTTGTTGCGTCCGGCGGCGGAACCGCTCTTGTCTCTGGATTCGAGACATCATGGACCCAGTTGACAAAGCGAAAACCTGTAGCCAGCCGTTCCTCTGCACGAATAGATCCAGTGCCAATTTGCCAGCTGTGATTTTGCACGTTGCAGAGCATTGGATAGTGGATCCCAATTAGGGGCTCGTAAACCTCTTGAGCTACCCTTGCGCTAGTCGGGAGCATGATACTCCATTGGTGTATCCCTGCTAACCCTGAGCGCTCTTCGGCCGTATTGGCCTGATGGAATTGAAACAGTCCTTCAGGGGTGTCTAGCTGGACTTGGCGAAGCTCAGGATATGCCGCCTGCAAATTGGCTCCAGCATGTCCTCACTCTAGACGGCCAACCGGCCGAAATTCCGGCTGCTGCACGTTTTTTGCGTTCCTATCCCCTCACGTCCCCGGTGACCAAGGGGGATGGGCAGGGGACGATGAGTCTCGAAAATCCCACATCTTCTGGCAAAAGGCAAAGAGACGCCGATGAAACAGGGTTTGGAGTAGTCTTTGGACTGCCTTGGAGCTGTGAGCGATTCATTAAGCAAGCGTGTTTGACAGGACACCCAGTGCTTCAAGACTTCAGTCTCTCCAAAGACCTTGAAGTCGCTTTGGAGAACCAACTAAATATGACTGAACAGCAGCTGGCGGATCACCGCATGCGGTGGTGCAGGAGATGGTTGAAGCGTGCGTCAGATTTGGACAATGAGGAGAAGCAGGATTGGGCTCAGAGGCCCTTGCACATCCGGCAGAATACCTCGTCCAAGAGGCTCTTGTTGACTGCAGAAATCTTAAAAGACATTGGTTATGAGGATTTGGCCGTAGTCGACTTGCTTCGCCAAGGGAGCTCTCTGGTAGGTGAGATTGAGCATTGCCCAGTGTTCAAGTCCTTGTACAAGCCTTGCATGTCCACCATGAGGCAACTGGCTGCTGGCGCCAGCAAGCGCAACCAAGCCATTCTGAAGATGACCACGTCGTGTGGTGACCTTGAGTTGGATCAAAGGCTTCTGGAGGAGACCAGGCTTGAGCTGGACAAGGGTTGGGCCAAGGTCCCTTTTGAGCCTTCGCAACTAGAACCTGGTGCAGTGATCTCGCGCAGATTCCCTCTGAGGCAGGGAAGCAAAATTCGAATGATCGACGATTATTCGGTAAGTGGCATTAATGACTGCGCAACTACTCACAACAAGATTGACCTCCACATGATTGACACTTTTGCTGCGTTGGTGAGAGAGTTTTTCAAAAGAAGCAAAGCGTTTGGCACCTGCTCGGTTTTGTTGGCTAAGACCTATGACCTGAAAAGTGCATACCGCCAAGTCCCGGTCAAGACCGAACATCTGAGATTTGCTTACTTTTGCATTTACAATCATGAGCTGGACAAGCCGGAGATCTATCGCATGCAGACACTTCCTTTTGGTGCAACTCACAGTGTGTACAACTTCTTGAGGTTGTCCCGAGCACTGCGCAGCATTGCAGCTCGAGGATTGTTTCTGCTGAACACCAACTTTTATGATGACTTCATTCTAGTTTCGAGGAGCCGCAATATCAAATCTGCACAGCACGGGATGGAACTGGCTTTTCTCTTGACTGGCTGGGAATTTGCTCGTGAAGGGAAGAAAGCAACCGAGTTCTCAGAGCTATGTCAGGCCCTGGGGGTAGAGTTCAATCTTCAACATTCCACAGACGGCCGACTTTTGATTGGAAACGCAGAGCAGCGCCGAAAGGAGCTCATCATGCACCTGGAACAAGTGATTAGCGCCCGGAAGCTCTCCCGACATGAGGCCTTGGTTTTGCGAGGCCGCTTGGGCTTTGCAGATAGCTTCATGCATGGCCGCCTGGGCCGCTTGGTCTTGAGCAGACTGATAGAGCATGCTTACGGGACACAACCGTCCATGAATGACTCGATGGTGGACGCCCTAAGTTGGATGAAAAGCAGGCTGGAGAGCGCCAAGCCCCGAGAAGTGAACTCCGAGGCCTTGGACCAGTTTTTCTTGTTCACGGACGCGGCTTACGAGCCAGACGCACAAACTGGGGGCATGGGTGCGGTCCTTGTCAATTCCTACGGGACATGTGTGGCCTGGTTTGGAATTTTTCTTGACACCGTCATCTGTGGACTGTTTGGTTCGCAAAACAAAGACACCATCATTTATGAGTTGGAAATGTTGGCAGCAGTTTTCTCGATTTGTTTCTGGCAAGGCCTAGTAACTGACAGTTACACAGTTTGCTTTGGAGACAATGAAGCTGTCCGCTTTGCTCTGATCAAGGGTGCTGCGCAAGGGGTCGTGGGCCAGACTTTGATGCGCGAACTCCTGTCCTTTGAAACCCATCATCCTACCAACCTTTGGTTCGCACGTGTTCCGACTGAAACCAATATAGCTGATCCTCCTTCTCGCTTTGAGCCACATCCTTTGTTAGAGAGTGAGACTTGTGTTTCCGACGATGCTTGCAAAACCTTCTTTGAGTTCGTTGCAAAGTACAAAACCCAGTTGGGTTCCGGCGCAATTTGATTGGGGCAAGAAGTGCGTCGTACCCCAACTTCCACAGAGAAAAGTGTGCGCCTGCTTTGTTTTCACATGACACCAAACACGTGTAG
>CAXAMN010023784.1:40436-82442 GCA_963970005.1 Durusdinium trenchii
AAGTGTGCGCCTGCTTTGTTTTCACATGACACCAAACACGTGTAGACAGATGGATCCCAAATGTGTGGTGGTCAAACAACTGCGCAGAGGCAGTCTTTTTCTTCAGTGCTGTCTTTTTTTTGGCAAATGCCAGCAATGTTCTTCTCTTGCAGCATCTGTCGAATGAACTGACTGTTCCGGGTGGCGTTGTCCACTGCGGTTGTTTTGCTTTAACAGTGTTTCAGAAGCTTCAACGCATTGAGCACGGTGGCTCTGCCTCTTGGAAATTCACAGATCCATCCAGAAAATTTTGAAAGTACTTCGCTTGCCATCCTTCGCAGGGCTTTCACATCAGGTTTGACGCTAGATCAACCAAGCCTGAGAAGACGGATGAGTTTGACTGAGTCTACAAATCCAGAAGGAACTTTGAGTCAACCCGGTCATGAACGCTCTGATGCATTTGCTCGAGCTGGACGAAGTGGAAGATATCGTGACGAACAAACTGGCGGACCAAGGAAACGCATGAACCAGAGAGGAGTGCATCCAGTGAAGGTCAAAACTTCAGCACAATCTTCAACAGAGCGACATCATTCTTTGATCATCATGAAGGCAAAGGTGAAGGTGAAGATCAACAACATCCTGAACATCATGGAGAAGAAGAACGTCCGCATCATGGACAAGTGCGACGAGTATGACAACGCGCAGAAGACCAAGATGCAGTTGAAGGTCTATGATTTGTTGACATGGGCCATGTCCTGACCTGATCGTGAAGTTGGAGTTCAGAAGCTCTGTTAAAGCATGAATGGGAGAATGAGGGCGACTTCGTGAGCGACCAACTCAATCAAACCCAGGACATCCATGACCAGTGCTGGGCAATGCTGGACGAGACAGGCAAGAATTGTGAGGGATGACCTCCGGACCCGGAGACCTTCGATCAGAACCGGTGACACATGCTGGAACGTGGAGAAGGGTTTGAAATTCAATTGGCCAACTTCATCAGGCAGATCGTGGAGACAGCGATGACACAGCCCGTGGTGGTGAATGAACAAATGCTTGAACGCCTGAATGGTCTACACACAGAGATCTTCAGGGAGGGGAACGAGAGGCAATTGATAAGACAATCAGTGAGATGGAAAATGAAGGAGACAACGAGGCTGAAACAATTCGGGAATGACATCAACAAGGGCAAGGACACAGATCATAAGAGGAACTCCAGAGCTACAACAACGCGATCTTTTGAGTTCTACCAGAAGAAACCGATACCATGCCTGGCGACCACACTATGGCAGGCTTGGCACTACTTGGAGAAGAAAATCTTCAAGATGTAGTGACAAAGAACACCTATGCAGGAACTTCCACAGGTGGAATCAGGGGCAACCTGCAAGACGGAGAATGTCCCTACTCACGAAGACGGTGTGCCTTCCATCAGAAGGCGATGAGCGACGAGGACATGAATGGAGATGACATGGAAAACATGCAGGAACCCAGCAGTGTGAGTGAAGAAACTGTTGGCGACGGCAGTTCAAAAGAATGCACTTCTCCCTGTCAGATCCCGTTCCAAAAGTGTGACAAGGTGTGTGTGGATGCACTTGAGCATACATCCGCAAGGCAAGGTGACAGATTCACTTTTGCCGGATCATGAGACCACATGTATAGGAATGAACATGCCGCAGTGGCCCTTCACTCTCAAGTAAAGATGTCCTCTTTGGAGCTTGGGAAATTGCAGAGACGGTGATTTTAGACGATATACGAAAAAACACTAAGAACAAGAAGGCGGCGCTGCGTGACGTCTCAAACGTGCGAAGTGGGTGACCCAGAAGAGCGGATGGAGTGCAACCATACGTTCAGCAAAGAGGACGGCCAGGATTCGCCAAATTACATGTTAGGTGTTGCATCGAAAACAGAAAAGTGATCTTGAGGTGGGGTGTCAGATTTGAACATGCAGACCCCACTGTGTAAAGATTACACGCACAAACAGAGAAGGGTATATACAGGTGAACATGCCCACTGACACGAGTGGTTCTCAGGCACAAAAAGGCGGTGCATTTGTGTTTGTCATTATGTCAATAGCGGCTAATGGTGTTCTGCAGTTCATTTTGACCCAAGAACGCATTACACTTTAGATTTTGCGACTCCCGACCTACTAAGAGGCAAAGCTGCTTATTGGGTGAATCAAATTCAACGGCCTGCGGGTCATTTGAGTTTTGTTGCTGCATGGGCTCAGCCGGGTCATTTTCACGGAAAACATGTGATGACTTGTACATAACTTGCTGCATACCCTTCTGCAAATCTGTTGTCCGAAACCATGTTTGCAACAGTCCACAATGTGTACTTGGCCGTTGAAGTCACTTTAACAAATGGTTCGCTGGTGTTATGGCTGCGCATTCAGGCAGGGTGCGTGAAATTGGCATGGTTATCATGTGAAGGTTCAACCGGTTTTGTTTGAACCACCGTACAAGATTCGCTTGGTGTTCACCCTAGGGGAATGCCAGGTGCCAAATTCATTTTGGAAGGACAAACTTCGCTGTAAAGATCCTCCCAAGCTCTACCTTGACCAGGTGAGAGTTTTATGAAACCACGCCAACCCCTTCGTTTGATAGGTCTTCGGTGATCTCCATTTCGCTGTCATGGCACCTCTCCAATCTGGTGGCGATGTTAACTCTGTCCTTTGGAAAACATCAGAACTCATCAGTTTGAAAATGACCCCTGCTGCCTCCGCTTCAGAGGTAAACCTGGTGGTGGAGAGGCTTTGGTGGCCTTCTTCACCAAACTTCCCAGCCTGCAAGTGCCTAGTTTGCGGAAGCGTTTGGGCATGATGGTTTTGTATTTTCACATCCAAAGGTGGATAGTCGAGAGTGGCTGTGAAGAGAGCTGAATGGTTTTGGGAGAGGCCTGAATAGAATTCAGTTGAATTGAAAACTGAATCTTTACTCAGAGGTTTCGTCAAAAGTAATGTGTGGCTCAAAATCAATATGCTGCTGCTGCTGCTGCTGCGGCGACCCTTCAATCCTCAGACCTGCAACAGCTTGAAGTTCAACCGGGGAAGTTTGCAACAACTGTTGGTGGGATTCTTGTTGAACAGATGTTGGGGACTGGACGTGATTTTCCAGCCAAAACTGTACTCAGAGGCTCATGGGTGCGATCAGTAGTTGACTTGCCGTTTGAAGTGCACAATCAGAGACCCACGCGAGCAGACACTTGGTTCTGTCCCACAGGGTGCTGCTAATCAACTCAAGAAGCAACCACCCAAGCGTTGATCGCTACAGGTGCCTGAGGAGGAACTGGTGATTCCGTCAGACCTCGAGAGATATGGCCTTTCGGAAGTCTTGAACCTAGACTTCGAACTGCACCTTCTTTTGTTTTGCATGTTTTTGGTAGGTCGTGAGAACAAGGCCACAAGGTAGATGATGTGGAGGGATGTCCTTGAAGGTTGGGAGAAGGAAGGAATGATTTGTTTTGGAGTTCGGAAAACCTCCGAAAGATGTGTTGGGCCATGCTGTGACCAGGAAGTGCTTGGATTCCTTCTTTGTGGTAGAGTCGACGCAGGGAACAGAAGCAAGTCCGACTGCTTCACTAAGCCACGGAGCCTCTGAATTCCAGCAAGTACTTCCAAGCTCCTTTCTTTTCAACAGTGTTTTTTGGGGTCAAGTCTCCATAGTGCTGTCAGTTTGGCAACTGAATTATCCCCTGGAGTCCGTTGATAGGTGGTGAATCGACTTCTGGGCCGAGATCAGCCGGGGAGCCCCAGCTTGGTCCATCAGAGGGACGTGAACTGGATGTCACAGTTTTGTCCCTTCTCGGTTCACAAGATCTGCAGAAGAATGAATTTCCATAATTAGCTGAGCCTTGCTTGAGACGCCGGCTGGTTTCAAGCAGCATGCCGCAAAAACACCCGTGGCCAGTGGCCGTGTTGCAAGTCGCCATGCGGGTGATCCGTGTGTTGCGGGTGATTCTGGGCCGAACAAAAAGCTTCGTCACGTGAGTCACGTTTTCACCTCCCGCAGCGTACAAGGCCCATCCCCTTCGACTTCTTGGTGGAGGGGGAATTTCTGCGCTCCAGCATTGGCAGATACCTGGAGGCCACGGAGCAGTTAATTATTTTTGGCCTGTCATGGGGCGAAGAAAAGTCGGTCATGTTCCAGGCTTTGAACATATGACATAATGGGACCAGAAATGGCTGGTAAGGTGGTCAGAGGCCTTCAACCCACCTTCAATCATACCCAACCCGAAAATGCCTTAACAAACCTGTGCCTTGTTTTCGGAAGAACACATTGGGTTTCTTGCTCTGCAATGGAATGCAAGTTCAGGGTTGACCAGGGGTAATCAAAAATGCACCAGGACAGCATGTCTTAAAGCTTGGAAAGCCTGCAGCAGCAGCCAATGGTTGTGTTCCCACTAAAGATGTTTTTGCACCTTCGTCCTAGAAAGTCTTCTGGCTTGAGATTTAAGGCAAACCAAGCAAGGTTCATTGACACTTGATTGCTTCTTACTCACGAAAGCTAGTCTCAGCTAGCTGGATTCCCTTTCGCTTTAGCAAGTTAGAGGCGCGGAACTGGAGATCGATCCCGATCATTTTAAGGTTGAACCACCCGGGTTCAACTTTCGTCATGGATGTTAGCTTCTTTGAGTTGTGAATGTGCTGCGCTATCTCATGGTGGCCCTGTTGCCATGCAGCCTCTGCCTACCTAGCTTTTGTTCACCTCCCCTGGCCTCAAGTAGTATATTTGGTATATTGTTCTTGCGTGGGTTTTGTGAGAATAAGGATTGGAGGTGGTGAGTTGGTCCAGACTCCAGACAAGACAGATCTGTGCGCGGCTTCTGTCGAGGCTCACAAGCTGTCCTCTGAGAAGGTCTTGCGGTTGGAATTTGTGTCCCCTGGCGGCCCTGGCGGCCCTGTTCATGAGACTAGTGACTAGTTCCTCTCATTGCCATGCCAAGCTTGTTGTTTTACAAACATCAACCCAGGCACCAAAAGGGTATGATTTGCCAAAGATGCTTGCCCAAAGGGCATGATTTGCTAAAGTTGTGATGATTTACAAACATCTTTGCAAATCATACCCTTTTGAACCTTGTGTCGCAGCCCAGACCACCGCTTTTGGTTTTTACCGCAGCAGCCCCCTTTGACCATGATTGGTGGATATGGGGACAAGTAGTCGATTCATTGACTGGCTGAGCCGAGATGGCTCATAGGAAGTGGTTGTCTTCTGTTTCCGAGACATTCAGTCTGGATCTGTCCGAAGATGCTAGGCAAGGTACAACTTCTCGTTTAGGTGGATGCAGTGCAGATAGCTGAACGGTGAAGCTGGTAAGTGCCATCTGATGGCGGAGCGCTTGTGCTGGAAGGAATATGGATGAACATTTGTCACTCTAAGGCTTGCCCTACGTGAGCCAGAGCAGTCTGCTGTGGATGAGGCCATCATTTGTGCCAACTGTGCTGAAGTAGAGTGCGCCGAATGCACAATGTTATATAGATATGTTCATGTTGTTAGTTTTATCTCATCTTCTATCTGCTATATACATCTATATAATTATCAGATAGCTAATTCTTTGAGCTCGAAAAAGGCAGTGAGGCTCCAACTCATCCTCCTCTCAACTCGTCCACCGCACCGGGCCACACGTGATGTGACCGAGGCTCCCGAATGGATCTCGAGCGTGGCCGCACTTGAGGTGCCGCACTTGAGTGAGTTTTGTGGCATTCTTAAAACATTTTTTTAAATGTTTTGTTTCTTCTATTTTTCTGAGAAGCCAACGGATGCTGATAGGTGTTGACACAGTTGTTTTGATGCTTCAAGACAAAAGACACTCCCCTTTCGACTAATGTCGGAGGGTTGATACATTTCAAGATCTCACTTCGGAAACATGGTCTTTAGATGTCTTTAGGGGGCTTTGTCTCTGGCGTTTGTTATATTCTTGAACTCGGCTATCTGCAGCCTTTCAGTACTGAAGGCAGGCTGCCTGGTGTCACGCTTTTCACTTCATCCTTCTGTGCCAGGCTTTTCCCAGCACCTGGTTCGCAGCCACCCTCTATGATGGCACTGTTCGTCTGTCCGACCCGGTCTGAGACGAGGTCAGGGGAATCCATTAATCTATCAGTTATATAAGTTAAGTTTGACTAAAATCTAGGAACCAAATGAATAGTGCGAGCGCTTCCCTGAAGAAGCGTGAACTATCCTGCATCCTACCTAGGAAAGTCCTGTACCTACTTGCCACCTTACTTCACTCAGTAGGCGCCTACTGTGCCGCCTACTTGATTAAGTAAGGGAGCGGAGGGGCGGGCTAAAAGAATGGTCAGGGGAGTGAGTGCTGTGCGCAAAGGGAATACTTTTTTTGTGTCTGGTGTTTTTGTGTGAAATCGATGTTGCGATGATTCTTTGGTATGTGAAAACACAGCGTTTCCAGAAAACGCAAGCATGCTTGTTTGAGGGCTTGCAACATAGGACTGAAAATTGAAAAGGCCAAATTGTCCCATAGATTTCCACTACAGACTTCATGCTCTCCCACAGCGAGTTTGGCACCATTTTCACGACAAGCTGCCATACCTTACTGTACAAAGCAGCCAAGAATCTTAACAGGAAAGAGGAAAGATGATCCACAGTTTGACCTTTGATCTTCCAAACAATCCTTGTCTGGTTCTCTGGGCATCCATCCTCGAGCCAACCCTTCCGTTTGCTCTCTGAGGTCTGTATGAGGGTGCCCAGATGAAGCTCACGACGAGGTGTGTAGCCTTGGAGATCAAGTCATGACAATACGATTGATCCAGTGAAACGAAAGGACGAAGTGTGCGATGTCTACTATCCCTTTCACCGAGTCCCCATTACCATGCTTTTGGCATGATTTTCTCCTGTGGCGGCCCTGGGAAATCCCACTTGATTGCACCCTTTTTAATCACATGTTCCTCCACAGCATTGTCATCATTTTCACAACATGGTCACCCTTTAATCAATATTCATGTTTTGTTTGTTTTCTGTTCTTTTCTGAAGTCCTTATCTTCAGTGAGTTCTAATCGTCGTCGCAACATCGTCATCGAACAACCATGTGATTAATTTTATCAGAGTGCGGCTAATGGAGCACCATATTGATTATTTCAACACAATCTTTGTCAGTACACCGTCTTTGTTGGAGTCGCAGCAGCAGCTTTGGCCTGTGTAGTCAAAGTTTAAGAAAGTTGCTCCAGCACAACCTAGAAAAAGTCTAGAGGAAAAATCTAGAGGGGTGTCCTGGAGTATTTAAAACTTGGTTCTCGAAATGGATTATGCTGGAGTTGTAGGCGAACCACTTTGCAGCTTCTTTTTCTCGTGCGGGTTAGGGCTGGGGCCACCTGGGCGAGGATGGCGAACGTCTCGCTGAGTTTAGCGAACTTGTTGGGCCTCGTCGTGCACTTTTCACATATTGTAGAGGAACGCACAAATACAGATGGCTGCCGATAATGCATTAAACATATTACTAAAGTAGATCCTAGATCCTCCTTTGTACTGCCTTAAATTAAATCCTGGGGTTGCACTGCGGTTTTTCAAATTGTGAAACTACAAAAAAGTTTGTTTCCAGACTACGTGACTACATGGCATGTCCCACACAAGGAGATAAGTTATGAAATTGCAGCCAAGTTGGAGGTGGGCTGGAGATGTAATTGTATTCTATAACAGTTGTTTCTCGGGTGAGCGGTGGGGGCAGAGGACAGGATAAAAGTGTCACAGCGAACAAGTTTGTTTTTGTATGTTTCTGTGTTTCATGAAAGTGGCTGGGCTAGGATTTACTTTCTACAGTAAGTCTTTGCACTCTGTCCTGCATCTTTGAAGCGAACCGAAGGAAAGCAATTTGAGGACCAAAGGAAGTCGTGAGTGTCAACGAACGAAACGTTGCATCTAGGTTCAAGTGATAGGCAAGTTGAACAGCTCAATACTGCCGATGGGAACGAGTGAATCCCAAAGCAATCACAGCCGACGAATTGTACGGGACGAACTTCAAGGCTTCAGTTGTTGCACTTTTCATGTCTTTGCTCTTTATAATTTGCAGCAGGGGGGATGTTCTTGAGCCATGGATTTGCCGGACGACGATTCGGCTGGAGGTTTTCGGGCCAGATGGAAGCATAAAAGAGCTAGGAAAGACGAAGACGTTGATGCAGACAGTTGTGAACTTGTCGGTGCTGACCTTTCGGCAGGCAGTTCGTTGTGTGTTGACGCTGTCCTCGGTCAGATCGTTAAGCAGGAAGCCTCGTTAGGTGATCTAGAGTATTCCGCCTCTGAGGGACCACTCCCTGTGTTCGAGCCTGACGAGCCAGCAGAAGCCACTTTCGACTGTCATCACCCCCTTGCAACTGAACTGCAACTGAACAGGATAATGAGAAGGCTGGAGCAAACGGCAATCAAGATGCCTTGGGAATCCGATTTTGCTCGTTTGATCTTTGGGAACAGTCTACCAAGCACATCGTTGTCCGCACCGATGGACTGGAGTAGTCAATGTCGGCCTGAAGATTTGTTGTCAGAGGGCCCGACAGTTCAAGCCCAGCCGCAGCTGTTAGATTGTGCAATCCGTCATTGTGTGAGGAATGTGTCCGATAGGTCGTATGTCGAACAGCGTGATGCAGCTATGAGCCGGGCTGTGAACAAGATATTGGTACTGGTGAGGTTGTCCCCCGAGAGTAGTCAACTAGGATCTCAACTGCTTTTGGAAACTGAAGACCCGGATGAAACGATTCGCGCCATCATTGGTGTGAAGTCTCTGCACACAGTAATCAAACGTGTCAACAGCATTCGTGCTTTTTTCAGGCGGTGTGAGACAAATTTGTCGGAACCATGTTTTCCAATTCAGGAAGCTATGGTCTGGAAGTTCATTCAATTCCTGAAGCTGACGGGGGCGGCGCCCACACGTGCTCAGGGCTTTGTGCAGGCACTGAGGTTTGCGTACTACACCTTTGGTTTGCAAGGCAGTTTGGAAGCCGTCCAAAGTAGGCGAGTGACAGCGAGTGCAGAGCTTAACAGGCTCGGCCTCTCAAGGTCACAGGGGTGAGACGTTTGCATGCCATAGCTTCGGATCGTGACAAACTCCTTGTAGATCGTGTTATGGCGTCCAACCTTTTGTTGATGGTGTATGGTAGATGCAGAAACAGTGACGTCAGGCATGTTCATGAAATCTTACACGATCACTCGAAGGAGAACGGTTTCATAGAAATCACCACACGTCACCACAAAGGAGCAAAGAACGCACAGAAGAAGGCCACTTTGATGCCAATACTGATGGACTCAAACGGAATCTGCGCAGATGGTTGGCTTGAACATTTGATCCGGAACAGAAAAGAAGCCAAGTTGCCAGTGTCCGGCATACTGGACGGAGCATTGTTGCCAGCGCCTTTCTTTGAACAGAAGCTTGACTGGAACACTCGGCCTTTGCGCGCTGAGGAAACCACTGACATCCTTCGCAGCTTGTTGCAGTGCGATGACAGTCAGCTGTCTTCACATTCATTGAAGGCGACTGCACTGTCTTGGGCCACAAAGGCCGGCGTCGACAGAGAGACAAGGAAGAACTTAGGCAGGCACGCAAGCGCAGTTGAGGGATCTGATGGGTTCTATAGCCGTGACCTTTGCGTGGAGCCTGTCAGAGCCTTGAGCCGGGTGTTTCGGGTGAGAGTGCCTCAGACTCCTGCGCATGTCGAACCAAGGGCTCCAACCTCTGTGAACTTGTGGGAGACCTCAGCTTGAACCAAACAATGTTAAGAGTGAACATGTTGCCGTCAATGCGCCCGGCACTTTGTCTGGGAGCAGCTGCATTGTGAAGTGGACTCCAGTTCGGAGGCATCCTCAGGAGACACACAATCTACTGAAGGTCGGAGCGCAAGTCAGGACGATGATGCACTGGTCACGAAGCAGCCACCCCGAGCGACGGTGGCAGTCACTTCTAGCTGGCCAGTGTATAGTGTTTGGATCGGAAATCGCAGCGCGAAGGTGTTCCACCGTTTTAAGTCCTTGTCTGAGCCGACTGGGGATTCGATCCATAACAGGGTAACTGTTTGTGGCAGAAAGGTGTTGGACCGATTTGATCGGTGTGGCGATCCAGCTCGTTTCGATTCGATATGCAAAATTTGTGTCAAGACTCGCCTGTGTGGTGGCAATGTGCCATCTGGTGCTGGACTGTGCCCGAGGGGCAATGGCCCCAGAGAAGCCAAGCATGTTGGCAAAAAGAACGAACATGGCAATGTGCCACGCATGTGCGGTCAAACCAGAATGTCCTTCTCACTCTAATGTAGTGGTGGTCGCGATGTGCTTTCTTCTGTTTTTCTTGTTTGAATTCTCCACGGCGGTGAAAGTCTGGATGTACAGAACCACAATCGCGAGCACGTATGTGCAGGCCCAAGAATGTGGGGCAATGTAGGTGGAAGCCAACGTGGGATGACTCGTGGGTCAATGACAAACTTGCTGGGGAGCTTCAAGTCACTAGGGCAATTGGGCTTCGCTTGCGGGCAACCTGGGGTGCCTTTGAATGAGGCGGAATTTCAATCTTTCGCTGCGAACACGCTGGGTGCCATGGCTTCTTTGAGCGATATCGCGATATTGAAGAGACCTTTGTTCGAGGCCCACACATTGACCTTAGCGCAACTTCGTGAAACAGTGACAGATCCGGATGCCCCCTTAACCCGTAGAATTCCCGCCGTAGAGAGAGAAGCCAAGATGGCTCACTTGAGGGCACGTCTCGCAGGTGTTGTGATCGAGAAGCAGCTAGAGCCTAGCCACGAGCTCTGAGACAGCGTCTCCCAGCTGTGGGAAAGTCGCCGATTGAAATACATGTCCCCTGAGAAGTGCTCGTCTCGTGAGTTTGAAGTGACAATGTCCAAGAATGCAAGACAGATCTCATTGGACACGGACAAAATGGTGATCAAGGAACCCAAGTCAGTGCCTGATCAATTTGCAGGCACAGAGATGTTAGTGTTTGAGTCGCTGTGGCGACGTGGCATTGCGTACGCCTTCGCAGATATCATCAGCTGGCAAGTTCACGAACGCTACTTGCAGAACCTTTTTGCGCACTTGAGGAACGAACCACCTGCTGGCTACAGCAAACCCACTCTTCAGCAAGTGTTGAAAGCAGATCGCCAGGTGTGCCTCAAGCTCATCCAGGACGATGTTCCGGTCAGGCGGGATGCAATGAACGTTTTGGCATTGGACGCAGAACTCCCAGCAGCTCTTTCGTCATATGAAGTCGGGTTTCATCTCCTCCCCTTGCCAAAGCCACTGCAACCGCATCCGGTGAAAGGTGATCGTTATTGGCAGAAAGGTGACTGGCGCAAAGGTGATTGGCACCGCCCCGGAGGTGAACCATACAAAGGCAAGCCGAAGGGCAAAGGCAAGGGCAAGTCAAAAGATCGCCTGAACATCCTTCCGAAGGAGCTCCAGCACAATGACAATGTCTCAACAGATTTGTTTGGCCGTAGATTGTGCTTCAACTATAATGGGTTGTCACGCGCCGCATCCAGTGACTTCCCATGACAAGGACAAGGAGTGACTAGGTTCTCGATTCGACAGATTGGTCGCAGCGGGAGCGGATGTTTCACAGTGTTTCATCGTGGAGATCTTCGCAGGCACCTGCCGTGTAACTTGCTGTTTAAGACAACTGGGCATGGCAAGCGCATTTGGAGTTGATCATGTGAGGCACAGGAATTCAGCAGCACTAGTGTCGATGTGCGATCTTAGCTCCCCCAACTACCAAAGCTTTTTTGGTCGTGGGTCGAAAATCCGAAAGTCATAGGAATCTTCTTAGCTCCTCCTTGCGGAACAGCGTCCAGAGCTCGGCAAATTCCTTTAAAAAGAAAGTTCACAGAAGCATTTGGGCCGCCGCCCGTCAGGACAGATGCTTTCCCAAACGGGCTTAAACATTGTCTTGGACAAACAAACTCCGTGTTTCATTCGCTAATAAGCTGTATCACTTCAAATCACAGGTCGTTGAGTGGTGCATTAAACATGGTTGCGTTGTATGCGTTGAGAACCCTCAGCGTTCGCTTTTCTGGTCCACGACTTTTTGGCAGAGTGTTGCAGGCAAACTCAAATACACCATTTTGCACACATGTATGCATGTTTGGTGGCTCTCGCAAAAAGAAGACAATGTTGGCTCACAACGCAGACGAATTTGACAGCTTGAGCGTTACGTGCTTAGGTCAGAACGCATCACATAAGCACTTGCCGTGGGGCACCGCCCCGCGTGGTTTGGCTACTTCGGAGGAAACAGCTTATCCCATGCCACTTGCCAGAGCCATTGCCAATGCTTTCATTCTCGCACGCTGCAACCGTGGTATCCGACCGTTGCCATCAACTATGCACGATGTGCAGCCATTGTCTCTCGACGCACTGAGGACCATGCGCGCCCAAGCCGGGCAACAACCAAAGGCCAACAAAGTCCCACCAATAGTCCCTAGTTTCGCATCATACATCGATGTTGCTGGTCATGCGCCTGTGCTGCCCCAACTGTTATTGCAACCTCGAATCCAAGCGCATCTTACTTTGGAGTGAAATGCTCAAGGCAGCCGAGTATCCAGACCTGGGCGTGATCGACGAGTTCATGGCCGGGAGTCGCTTGACAGGAGAAGCTGAAGTCACAGGCCTTTGGCCTGTAAAGTTCACCCCGGCTCAAATGACCGAGTCGGACCTGTTCGAGCTCAGCTCCCGTGACAGGCCGTTGTCGGGAACGAGTTCGTTTGGAAACATGGACCGTCAGGTTGCCCAGACTGTTTGGGATCAGACAATCCAGGAGGTGCAGACAGGAGCATTGGAGGGTCCTTTTTCTTTGGAATCAACCCCAACTCATTTCCCCCTCAGCAAACGCTTTGGGGTACAGCAGGGTGAGAAAGTGAGGAATGTGGATGACTTCTCGCTGTCAGGCGTCAACGCCTGCGCCCAGATGGGGGAGAGTCCTAAGCCCCACACGTTAGACGTGGTCGCCAGCCTTTGCTCGGCACTTATGTCATCAAATGCAGGCGCGTCCAGCAACCGCTGGAAATGCCGTTCGTTTGACCTCAAGGGTGCCTACAGGCAGTGCGCTGCGCACCCTGAGTCCGAACCGTTCAGTCACATTGTTGCTTTCAACCCAGACGCCAACTCTTTGGCCGCCTTCAGAATGAACGCCCTACCATTCGGCAGCGTCCGATCAGTGCATTCGTTTTTGCGAGTGGCGCATAGCTTGTGGTTCTTAGGGGTAGCCCTGTTTGATATCTTGTGGTGCAACTATTTTGACGACTTCGTAACGTTCGGTCTTGAAGGAGTGTGGTTCGATCACAAGTGCGGTTCATCTCTTGTTCGATCTTACGGCTTGGCGCTTTGCGAAGTCAGGGGACAAGGCGTGCCCCTTCGCTAGTACCATGAAGGCCTTGGGGATCCTCATTGATGTCAGCAACCTGGGGCAAGGCTTGACACTTTTCGATAATACCCCACTCCGCAAGTCTGATTTAATAGATTCCCTTGATAGGATTATCAAACGAGGTACTCTACCAAAGTCCGAAGCCCTGCGGCTACGTGGTAGACTTCAGTTTGCCTCTGGGCAGCTCTACGGGAGGACAGCCAAGTCGTGCCTGGCTGTGCTGACCGCGCATGCGTACTCCCCAGTGGGGGCAAAGTTGTCCGAGTCCGGTCTGCAAGCACTCAAGACCTATAGGAGCTTGTTAAGTAGCAATGTTCCCCGTAAAATCTCTAGCAGAGCGTCTCGTACGTGGATGGTCCTGACGGACGCTAGCTTCGAAGGTAGCGAAGAGACAGCCAAGGCAGGTGTGGGTGCTGTGCTTGCAGACCAGGAGGGGCAGGTGTGTCTCTGAGGAGATTCCTTATGCACTCCTGAGTGACTTGAGAAAACCATAATCTACGAATGTGAGTATTTTGCTGTTTGGTGTGCCCTCGATGCGTGGCGCAACATCATTGCAGGCCAACATGTCTTGATCTTCATTGATAACAACGCAGTAAGAGATTCGCTAATCAGTTGCCAGACCTCTAGCCCGATTGCCCATAAAATAATGTCTCGAATTCTTGACCTTGAATACATGGCAAGCATGTTCACCTGGTATTCTCGTGTCCCCACTCATTCCAACATTGCGGACGGGCCATCGCGGTTTGACGCATCCTTGCTGAGGCGCTTAGGTGCAGAATGTGACTCGTACCATATGACGGGGTTGCGCAGCTGCCTGGGGCTCTAAGTGGGGGAGTGACTGACGAAAAAGGTGCGTGACCGCTTTCACTGTTTGTGTCTTTTGCAATTTGCAACGTGTCTTCCACAGGGACTTATGAAGCGAACCGAAGGAAAGCAATTTGAGGACCACAGGAAGTCGTGAGTGTCAACGAACGAAACGTTGCATCTAGGTTCAAGTGATATATAGGCAAGTTGAACAGCTCAATACTGCCGATGGGAACGAGCGAATCCCAAAGCAATCACAGCCGACGAATTGTACGGGACGCACTTCAAGGCTTCAGTTGTTGCACTTTTCATGTCCTTGCTTTTTAGAATTTGCAGCACCCGCCCTCGACCACCCAGCTGCAAACCTTCGAGCATTCGTCATGCCTTTCGCGCAGTTTGTTGCCAGACCCGCCTGTGACTGACCAGGCACCTGTGCACCCCCGTTCGAAAAAGGTGCGTGAGCGCTTTCACTGTTTGTGTCTTTTGCAACGTGTCTTCCACAGGGACTTAAGTTGGCTTATTTTTTTTTGTCACGTACCAGGGGCAAGCAAAATTGGAGAAAAATTACCAAATATAGTGTCAGCTCCTCCCCTTCCAAACCAGAGGGCGATACTACTAAAGTGTGTCTGAAGATTGGCACTTTGGACTGCACCTGACACTTCCAAGCGCAGCCAGTCATTCGAGTGAGTAGGGACTCTTCGAGATCAGCACAAGCCGCATGTTCAGTGCGGGTCACGGAACTCGGTCTTTTGTTCTCTCCAGGTATTTTTGCATCTTTGAAGAAAATCAAGGACCCTTCTGGATCAGAAGCTCATTTTCGCCAAAGGTTCAGATTGGCTGCCCCCTGAATCCAATCCACTCGTGGTTTTCTCGATCCCCGCAGTAGGCGGCCTTTCTCTTCTTGAACGAGTGGGAGAGACCGGTGAAACAGGTGCAACACGGTGCTATCGGAGCGAACCAGATAAAGGGGTTGAAAGATTTGCCAGAATCCTCTGAGGCTCTCCGACCATGGCCTTACTGGGGCAGCAGCACTGCCGACCTCAAGGCACGCAGGGTCTGGGGTGATTTGGATAAACAAACCTGAGGACTCAGTTGGCCTCGAGACCCACGTCCTCACTCTTCCATCAAGACACTCAAGCCTCCCCCACTCAGCGACACCATCACTAGGTCAAGGCAAGTTAACATCCAAGAGTGCCAAACAGGCTTTCTTCCTTTTTCAACACTTCCGCACTGTAGACCAAGTTGTTTTTTCTTCCACAGCCATTCTTATGATCCTTGTGCTGGTGAGGGGCAGTCACTTGGTGGCCGCTTGTCTGGGAGCCTGGACACTGGTACACCTAAATCCCTCAAAAGCACTTGAAAATCACTATATAGTGCAGTCTCCAAGTCTCTGCCTGCACCACCTGCACTCCCGGTGCCTGCACCGCCGGTTGAGGTCAGGATGGCACCTTGAAGGCCTGTGGATTTCAATGTTGGGATGCTCAGAAGTTTCTTATTCTCCTGACTGGGTTCCACAAGGGAGGTTCTTGGGTTGGAAATAGAGGATTCAGAGAGGTTGGTTGATGTTTGGTTGGGGAGGTCAGTGATGGAATGCCTAGCAAACTCTTAAGAGGTGCCAACAAACTGTGCAACCTAGTTCTGATGGAAAGCAAACCAACGTAGAATCTTTGCGGGGATAGATCCTCACAAGAAGAGCACCTCAACAGGAATGTAAAACTGTTCAATGTAGCACTGGATGAGCAAGGCGAGTACGTTTGGCTGGGCACATACTGAATGCCCCTGGTAGCGACCCCTCTAGACAGGCATCTTACCAACCACATAACGCAGAGAGCATATACAGAACCTATATATATATATATACATCTATACACATACACAAGTTATACAGGCTCAAGGTTTCGGCTCGAGGCGCAGGTTTCTCGTCCCTGCTGTTCCTCGCACTACGCGTCTTCGAGCCGGACACCCCGGAATCCGAAGAGGGTGGCCTCTGCGGCAGCATGGAGTGGTCCTCACGATCTTCCTCATGGAGAAGGACATACCAGTGTTGCCAAGGACCTGCATGCCCTAATTGGATTTGGGAAGACAAAATATGTGAGGGCTATGTCTGTCGCCAATGTGGCTTGGCCTGGTCAAGACCTCCTCAAGGCTACAGCAGTCACCCTTCCTCCCGAAGATTATACCCGATCTCAAGGAAGGCTCGCTCCTCGACAGAAGCCAGTGACCCCTCCGCCGGGGTTAGGAGGGCGCAGAGGCTCCAAGATAGGCCAAGTTCACAAAGCCACCACGGACCTGCTCACTACCTCCTGGAGTTCCTTGGATTCCAAGCTGCAAGCTCAGTTGGAACAGCTGGGAATCAAACCTCCTGCCCAAGAGAAGGAGCCTGAGCTGACAGACGTCCTCAAGGAGAACATGGCTCAGCTGCCTACTGCGGTCAAGGAGTTGGTGGAGCGCATCACGCGTCCGCCGCCTGAGACAGAGAAGGACATGGCCTTGAAGTTGAAGTCCCAAGTCTCTGCTTTGAGAGATCTGTCTCATCGGAAACAGGTCCTTCAGGCAAAGATTGACACCACGAAGAAGACATACTCTGACATGCTGGAGGATATGAAATCCCTTCAATCCAAGCTTGAGGCCGAGCAGTCTGCCCTGAACACGACGAGTGCTGCCTACATGGCCTTGGTCAACACACAGAAGCCTGCCGAAGCACTCCAGGACGGTCAGCCCATGGAAGACACAGTACCAGACGCGGTTGCTGGTTTTATCACCACCTTAAGTGTCAATCTCACAGCTGATCAAAAGGCTCAGCTCAGTTTGATGTTGAAGCGACCTCCAACGGACCCAACAGAGGAGGAGAACAAGCGTCGCAAAACAGCTGAGACCCAGTCGTGTGGGTAACCTTCCAGAGAGAGATCTCAATGCTCCCACTTTGGATGTGGGTCTATTAGGGGTTGCTGAATCACTTCAGCCGCATGGGGAATCTCAATTGAGTTGCACGGGGACAGTCAACTCCTTTGAATCTTTAGCTGTTCCAGGCTCGAACGAGGACCAGGGTAGCTGCGGGACCTATGGACCCTGGCGTTCGCAGCCCACCTTTTTCAAATTGAGAGGAGGTGGATCCCACTCTACCATCTCCGACGAGGGCCAACAGTCCAACCCAGGGGCACCGAGTTCCTCTACCTCAGGGCGGACCTTCACGGGTACTGCCAATCACGGGACCCCACGGGATCGACTGGCCAGGCTCTTGCTAAGCATCATGGATGATGAAGATCATCCAATGCACGAGGAAGTTTTGACACCGGGCCAACAGGCCTTATATGATCTATGCAAGCATGACCTTTGGACATCGTGCCGAGCTTTTGAGGCTGGGTGGCATCGTGCACAAGGTCAACAATTCCTTGTCGATCTCAAACGCATGGAAACCGTTCTCCACAAGCTCCTCGCACTTCAAGGGGACCTTCCACATTTGCCCATCAACGTTTATGTGATCGGGCAGGCCTTGACCAGTCGGCTCCTAAACTCCCAAAATCTATGCTTCGGGAACTCTGCTTTCCGGTGCTGGAGTTGGGCTGGAGCTCATGCTGAAGATCTCTCCATTGCTTGGGGACGCACACACCAGGCTGTACGCACTTTTCTGGAGGAAAACGAACCCATTTCCCTCAGGGACTTGTCCCCTTTGGAGCCTCTTTGGCACCACTTTCAACAGGGCCAACAAGCGGACGTCGGGGACTTCGCGGGCCATTTGGCCAACTTGGCCAATGGCACCTTCATCGGAGGCAAGTTTTACCATGTCACCACGGATGGGCGTTTGGACGAGCGTGAGCAAATTCCCTTGAACATGATTTGCCCGGGCGGTGATTCTCCGATCTCCCTGGATGACATCGTCAACCTTTGGGCAGAAGAAGAAGGGGGACAATATTTGTACGGCACACCAGGGGGCCTCATCATCCACATCCAACGCTCCTCGCTGGTTGAGGGCCAGTGGACCAAACGCATTGGACCTTTCTACGACCATCACCATCCCCTTCTCTGAGGATGGCATCAATGTGCACTCAGCTACCTACAGGATCGTCAGCATGATTCTGCACAAGGGCCATGGACACCAAAACGGACACTATGTGGCCATCCATGCCATGGACAATGCTTACTGGTATGCGGATGATGGCACTTTTCCGGTTCCTCTTCCTCACCTGCTGGACAGCCACCGACAAGAAATTGTACAAGTTTGGTTGGTTCACGAATGCAGTGGAGAATTGGTTCCGGACACCGTTGAAGCTCTGGAACCGAGTCAGCCAAAGCGAGCCCGACACCACTCGGAGACTCTGCACTTTGTGTTTGCCAATGTGACCTCCTTTGGACGCAGGGTGCAAGATTGGGTTTGGACCAAAGGAGAACACATTCTCCTTTTCCAAGAAACGCACCTTGGGCAAAAGAAGATGGAAGAAGCCCAACAATACTTCAACACTCGAGGGTGGAAAAGCCATGGCCTTCTGGCGGAACCCACGGGCAGAGGAGGCAACACTGGAGGCTTCCTCATTCTCCATGGCACTCGTCACCTCACTCATGTGGCCCACTCCTACATCCAAGAAGGCAATGGCTGGATGGCTCTTGGCCTTCAACGACAGGGCACCACCTTCTTCCTCATCCAGCTCTACTTGCGCACGGGCGAAACCCTGCAGTCACCTCTTAATGCATCCATCCTGGGCCACCTTCTGGCTTTCCTCGAGCAGATCCAGGCTCCTTTCATTGTGGGGGGCGACTGGCAGAACGAGCCGGAGGCATTAGCGGCCACCGTCATCCAAAGTCGGTTCAAAGCTCAGATCATCAGCCCTGCCGGATCCACCACCCTTCAAGGCTCCACGATTGACTATTTGCTGGTCTCCCAAGCCTTGGCTAGCTGTGTCTCCCTACAAGTGGATTGGGACGTCCCTTGGAAGCCTCATTGTGGACTCATGGTGGATTTGCATTGCGATCAAGCGGAGATCCAAGTTCAACAACTCCAACGTTTCCCACCCATCGGACGCACCATGCAGCTGCCTGCGTCATGGACATCCTTCTGGGAAGATGATGGGCCCTTCCACATCATGGGCCACCCCATCACGGGGTTGGGATCCGACTTAGCCAGATGGGCCACCCAAACTGAGAAGTACCTCACACAGCTCCTCCACAATCCCACCACGGGGAGAGGAAGCAGGATCCACCTCTACAACGCTCCGCTGGTCGACCAAGGCCGGTCCCTGACGTGGCGAAAAGGTCATCTTGCCTTCTGGGAGAAGATGAAGGTCCGCATCAATGTTGTACATCAGACCCAGCATGGACGGATTGCCACTGACCTCCTCAACATGATGGATGGACTGCAGGCCCATGCTTCGGAGCACATGAGCCAAGATCTCTTCAAGGCTTTGCTTGGCCACTGGATTGAGCATCCTACGAATGAGCCCACTGAACTTCGACGGATCATTGCTGAAGAAGAGCAACTTGCTCATCAGAAGCTTTTCAGCAGCACAAATGAGGAATACCGTCTTTGGCTTGAGAAAGCCCATGAGAAAGGCCTCCGTGGTCTCTTTCGGAGCCTTCGCCAGCGAGACATCCCTTGGCAAAGACCTTTCCAGCACCTCCCTGCTGGGGAAAGACTACAGGCTCGAGAGGCTCAATGGGGTGCCATTTGGCAGCCTCGGGACGACCCTCGACCGATTCGTTCCTGGGACCTTCTACGCCAGGCTGCAATCGATCAAGCTCAACAACTCCCACCCTTTCAATCGTATCAGCTGCAGCAACTTTTGCGACGACTTCCCAACAAGGCAGCGGGTCCGGATGGCATTTCCTATGATTTTCTGAGGCATTTGCCATTCCCGGCTGTGGAGAAACTGGCAGACCTCCTGACCACCATGGAAAGGGAGGGAGAGCTGGCTGTCCAGCTTCGAGCCACTAACATTGTGCTCATCCCCAAGAACTGCAAGGTGGAGAGGCCCATTGCCCTGACAAGCTGCATCTACAGGGTGTGGTGTTCCTACAGGAAAGCAGACCTGCAACGATGGCAATTGTCTCTGGATGATAAGCTCCCTTGGGACCAAGCTCGACCAGGCAGAGATTGTTTGAGCATTGCGATTGGCAGAATGCTACATGCTGAAATTGCTCGACATCAAGGTATCCACACGGTCACCTGCCTTGCTGATCTCACCTGCTTCTATGACCACGTCGACCTGGACCAGATCATTGAACCCGCCAGAGATTTGGCCTATCCCCCGCTGCACCTCAAGTTTGCCATGGATCTGTACACGGGCCCCCGAACTCTGCAAGCGGAAGGGATCAATGGAAACACTCGGCACTATGACAAAGGCATTCTTCAGGGATGTCCTCAAGCCCCAGCCATCTCCAAGCTCATACTCTACCGACCACTGGAAGCGCTGGTCAAAGCCCACCCTGCAGCTTCTTTGCAGACATGGGTTGATGATGTCAGCTTCGACATCCACAGTCGGGATGCAGACTTCGCGGCCAGAGAGGCACTTGGCGCTTTCCGCACCCTCAAGTGGCAAATGGAGCAAGCTGGCTTGGTTTTAAACACCGACAAAACGGGTTTCATCACAAGCTCCAAGGAGTCCGCCAAAGCCCTTAAGGCCCTTTTGCAAGAAGGTGATCCGGAACACTATGATGTTCTCCGTGATTTGGGAGTGGATTCAACGGCTGGTCGGCGAAGACGGGTGCCTCAGATCCGCAAGAGGTTCCTCAAGGGCAAGGGCAGAGTTGGCATCATGCATCGTCTGCGCATAGCCCAGGGCATCCGCTACCGTCTACACAAGGGAGCGGTGCACCCGGTTATGTCTTGGGGGGCTCAAGCCAATGGTTTAGCACCACAAAGGAGGCACCAGTTGAGAGTTCTGGCCGCCACTCAGGCTTCAACGCTCTGGGTCAGTGGACATCGTCTTTGACATGCATCCCTCTCAGCCTGATCCTGGAGACTCAATCATCCTCCAGCATTTGCACACCATTTGGAAGGTCTATCATGGCTTCCCTGAGAACAAGCAACACCTGTTCTGGACCAGCTGGAACACCGCCCTAGGGGCCTTGCACAAAGCCAAGTACAAGTGGCAGGTTGTCTCTGGACCTTTGCAGGCCCTTCAAGCCTACATGATGGATCTCGACTTCGACATCTCTGATGGACAGAAATGGAAGCGAACAGGCTATGGGGGCATCCCAGACTGTGTGCTCAGCCTGGCTGATCCGTGGCCACTTTTGCACCACAAGCTCACGCAAGAATTCCGATGGCAGCGCCTTCTCCGTCTGACCAGGTACGATGGGTGCCATGACCTAGAAAGGCCGTTGGATTGGATGATCAGTCAGCGCATCCAGAGAACCACCAGCGAGGCCATCGCCACTGGGTTGAGAGCTTTTTATGAGGGCACCTTGCATGGCCTCACTGGACACTGTCCTTTGCGTGGAGTTGAGCTGACCTTCATCCACCTTCTGTGGCAGTGCTCCTTTTGGCAAGGAAGGGTCAAGCCACTCTCCAAGGAATGGACCAATCGCCTGGAGGTTGGCACAGATCCCGAGCTATGGCAGAGAGGCTTGGTTCAGCGCATTTTCTATGAGCCGGAAGAAGGCTCTTCCACCCTGGAAGGCGCCGGGGTATGGAAAGATCTGGGGCACCTCAGGCTGCAAAAAGGCCACATATGCTCCATCGCTGTGGCACCCACGTGTGGAGACAAAAGGCACAAGCGCTTTGCTTTTGCAATATGTGTGCGCCTGACCACCGACAAGCAGCAAGTTGGCTCCATCACGGGCATCTGTCCTGGCCCTGCCACCAAACAGAGGGCCATCTTCTATGCCATGAAGCAGCTTGCTCTGCATGTCTTGGAGAAGACTCCAGTGGCACTATATGACGCAGCCGCTTGGAAGAATTGGAAGCCACATGTTGCCTTTGAAACCTTTCCGGATCTTTTCACGGGCCTCGAATTTGAAGATTTCGATCATGTTTGGCCTCTTCTCTTCTCCCGAGCTGAACTGGAGCAGAATGATATGAGACGAGTCACTCAGAAGGACACCCAGAAAGCGGCAGACAACACGGGCAAGCTCTTTGAACCAAAGGAGATCCTCGACTTGCAATCACACATAGACGATGATGCCCATGCCATCCTTCTCAGTGCAGGTGAGCGAATGAGCATTTTGCTAAGGTGCAAAGAGCATTTCCTGCACCGCAAGGAAGCCGACATCCAACAGAAGACCCCGCTTGCTCAGCAAAAGAAGGAGATCCTCCAAGATCTTTTGCACAAGACTTCTCATAAGGGCCATCAATGGGAGGTCTTCAGAAGTGGCATCCAATGCCGAGTGTGTCGTTTGCGATACCACAGCAAGAGTCTCCTGAGTGAGTTGAAGGAAGCCTCAGACAAACCATGCCAACAAGAAGTCCGTCCTAGCCCACCGAAGCAGACCAGGATGGAGATGATCCATGCCCTGATAGCTGCCCAGCAAGGCCCACAACAAGGAGTCCATCACTTGCAGTTGGACCGAGCCTACCTGAGGTGCTCAGTCTGTCGGTGCTACATCTTAGCCAGGACAAATGAGGAAGCTTTCAGCCGGTTTGTGGGAGAACCATGCTACCACGGTCCCCTGCAAGCAAGCCTCTGGGAAGGCCATGGGTCGCACACCATGGTGCGCACCGGCCACACTTTGGAGTGCTCGCGATGTCACGCACGCACTCGAATATCGGAAGGCATTCCGGTATTGACCAGCAGGCTCAAGGCCCGCTGCGTGTACATGCGCCAGAGAGACCTGCGACAGATGTTCGCTTAACCTCATGCTGTCCCAAAAGGCGTGCAAAAAAAAAAACACAAGTTATACAGTTCTTTTTTTTGCTAAAAGAGAGTCCCATGAAAATCTGAGCGAGTCCGATAGGGAAAGGACGAATTGGGTGTCCTCGCCTACAGTGGCTTTATAAATCCAATGAAGGGATTAGGACAAACTATATAGGGGAATGGCGAACTCTCCCAAAATCATGAAAGGTACTAGGCTGCGCAAACCAGACTTATATTTAAGTTCCATGCCAAGCGCCCAAGCTTTTTTGGCATTTGCCGAAGACATCAGCACAAGATGCACGGCATGGGAACGGCACTCTTGGAAGGTGAAGATTCAGATGATTCTTATTCTGATGACTCTCAGAATTTGTACGCATTGTGTACCTTGTGACTTGCCCTACAGAATCTCGAAGACCCAAGAGACACGAAACTCCGACCACACCTTGTGAGACTCCACATTCTCCCAGGAACGGTGACTTTTTGCGGTCCAATAGTGGTCCAAAAAGTGCACCCTAGACAGATAAACAAGATAAATCCTGTTGAAATATGTCAGAAAAATGAGTCTTCAGGTCTTGGAAACCGTGAAGCTATCGAAGGTCCTCGGACTTCCTGACTACGTTCTCAGGTGGCTCTGGACCGAGCTCGGGTGCGGTGAGCTCCCAGGCAGGGGCCAAGAAGGCGCTGCAGGCGGGGATTTGGACATGGTTTTGGGGTTGACTGAAATTGGGAGGGTTTCTTGGATTTTCTAAAACGCTGGTGCAGAAGATGAACACTACCTTTCATGCCGTTGTTTGTGGCACAGCACCAGCCTGGTTGATAGAGCGCAAAGACTTTTCTACTTGGTCGTGTCTCATTGCCCTCCAAAACAGGGCAGAAGTTTACAGGATTCCTTGCAGAAGCGGATGGGATGGATTTTCTCTGAAATACGACGGCTCTCCCGCTGCGCGCTGCGACCGGTCTGTGCGACCGGTTTGGTAGGCCTGCGCCATCCACGAGGATGGTACCCTGCTGGCTGCCGGCGGTTGGTCCATGGAGGCAGGGGGGGCCAACCCAGGACATGGGTTTCTCTCAGGTGGCCAGTGCCTACTTTTGTGCATGGGTAGGTTTCGGGTTTTGGCAGTTTCTTTTTGTGACTCATGACATCTCATGACATCTCATGACTCATGACGTCTTAGGTGTTTGTCAGCTGGACGGCAGTTCGTTTTGTGCGCAGGTTTGACTGTTGACCTTGATAACCTTGAGACCTAGAGAACTTCCAGAGTTGCCTTGTGGAAGGACATGAAATGATGGTGTATTGTTTGCACTGATTCACCAACTGCTCCAGTCCGCCCCGTCTTGAAAGGTAAAAATTGGTACATTTTTTCATGGTAGGAGTTCACTTTCTTTTGTGTTTTTCTATCCTTGCGCTTTGGTTCTTGGGGCAAGTTTGGTTCTTCTTCCGTACTGAAGATGATCCGCCTTTTTCCAAAGCTCAGACGTCACGGCTGATAGAGGCTGATAGAGGTGAGGAGGCGAGGATGCATTTCCCAAACATTTGTCGAGGCCTTTCATTGGGTGACCACTTAATGGAGGGCCAGCACTGGCATCTCGCCATCCCAAATGGCTGGTGTAATCACCATCCTATTGATGGTGGTGGGGTCTTTACACAGGTCATGATGCTTTTCCTTTTTTCGCCCTTGGGCGGTCGAGGTGTGTGTCTGGAACGTGGAGCCCGAGACCTTCGCTGATGAGACGGCCGGAAAGAGGTGGAGATGTTCGGTGGGGTTTTGAGTGGTGAACACTTGTTCCCAGTTTCCACCGATTTCGTTTATTTCTGGAAGACTGGCCCTTCGGATGACCTGAGGAAGGGGAGGACCAGGAGGGGTGAAGAATATTACACAGAAACATGGTCGACGGCCCGACGGCTGAAGAATATTAACAACTTCCACGTTAGTGAGTCAGAGTATCAGTTTTAGCTGCCAGCAACAACCTCTGCACCAACTATCCTAGCCAAATACCTTTCAGAGGAATTGTTGAGGTTTGGTGCTAGGCCACTCCCCAGCAAAATAGCAAGGTCTAGCTATATAACCACTTCATCATTGGAGTACTAATGACGTAATGCATTTCATTCAACCTTTTTAATCCAGGGGAGCCAAATTGCTCAATTGCCTTGTCCAATGATGAAAGCACAGTCTGATAATTTTAGCGTCCTTCCAATCTGCTGCCGGACATTTTTTGCTTCCTTCCCCGGTCCATTGGTTCCCTGTTGTGGATACACTTCTTCCATTAGTTTTTTGGCCTTGCCTGGAAAAGGGTCCTTTTCATCTTGTCTTTGGGACTCTGGATTTGGCAGATCTCCATGGATCCTCTTGTCATTTTGTGTTGATGAGGGATACATTGTGTGCATGCAAGTGTGAGGTTCTACCTTTGCCAGTTTCCCTTGCATGAATGCTTTTCTGAGACGATCTCGCGAGGAAAGCCCCTCACCAGGCAGGAGCCGCTGATTTGTCTCTAGCATCCCAACCCAGGGTCCAATAGGAGAGCATCCAAATCGCCTCAAAACCACAAGTTTGCAGGGGAAGGTAGGTCCTGTTTTAATTTCAACGTCTTTGCTTTCGTCTTTTCGTCTCAGGGATGAAAGCGTTTAGGCAGAGTTAGGTTTGTTCTTCCGATGGGTCGGCTTTTTCTGAGTGATTATTTTTTTTTGCGTTTGCAGGATGGTCCACCAGCTTGGGTTCTGTAAGCTTCATGGGTTTATGGGAAGATTTTATGTTATTTTGTTTGTGTTTCAAGAGACCTTCAACAGCAAGGTCTTTTGTAGGCTGACTGATGACTGGGAGTTTGACGCATCGAACTGCAGATTTGATATCTATGGTATGGCACATATTCTGTCTGTTTGGGCTGTGTGATTTTGTCTTGCCATATCGCTCCCACTCGTCATCGATCAACCTTACTGCCCCTTTCGCTTCACCACACGCAGCATAAATCTTCATTTGTAGCGAATATTACACCAGCAGGAATAATCCAAGGCCTCATGAGACAGTCATTAAGATGGTTAAGCGGTCAGAGGATTCTTTGATGCCCAATCAGAATTCAGCTCTGATATTCTAATTGCCTGAGGAGTCCTCCAGAGGCGTCCACCCATGTGTTTTTGCTCAGGCCGAGGCAAAGTTCACCTTGGCGGGGCACTCGCAGGTGGTGACTGCGCTCAGCTTCGGGAAGAAGGCGTCGACCTCGTAGACTTCGACAGGTGGTGGTCTGCTGTCCCGTGATGTGGAACACAGGCTGGTCATGTCCCGAACTGGAATGATTTACTGATGGCCTATGGCCCATGATTTGGGTTTTGGACAGTGAAGTCGGCGGATGACAACTGCGGTTTGCCAGAAGGTATTTGTGCGTGCGTCTTTCACATGATGGCCGCTGGCTAAAGGTCCATGGCATCATTATTTCTTTCTTTCTTTCTTTCTTTCTTAGACACAGAGATCCCAAACCGCTGGTGGTTTCAAGGGTGTGGTACTTGGGGATGTGAGGTTTAGCCAGTTCAACATCAAGGTCCAGCCAGCGGTTTTCTTGCACCACCTGTGCCAGGAGCAGTTCCCCTTCAGTCTTCTGAGCGGCTCCTGGGCCAGGCTCTCAAGACGTCCAGATCGAGTGTCCTCAAACTCCAACGATGAGATTGTGAGCTTGTCAGGTTAAGCCGGTTAAGCCTGAACAAGTTTTCACTTCCTTGCACTAGGCGAGAAAGTAACCGGATTAAACATGGCATTCCTGACAAGGAAGACTTTTAGACGAAACGAAGAAGGGCTCGTTGGCATCAGCTGAACTTCGGACCATCAGAAACCATTAAAAAGGTGCAGATTGGAACCTACATGACCTCTCCAAAGCCGCTGTTTTGGTGGAGCCAACAGACCAACGACAAAAACCAGGTGCCTGATTGAACAAACTCTGAGGACTGCTCGATTCGCGTCTGGGATTTGGTGGCCGTGGCATCCCCAGCGAAACTTGAGACCAGGATTTGGTGTTAGTAGGGCTGATGGGAACTTCTACATGCTTCTACCAAAGTATGAGGTTGTACACTGTAGGGTCATGGACATGGAACATGGTCCCTTTGCAGGGAAGCTGTTGTTGAGTCGAGTTGTGCAACTCCATGCACAGCCCAAAGGAATAAACTCATTTGAGAAATCCGGGCACGGGTCTTCGAGGCATGAGGTTTAGTCTTGCATAGCCGTGGCGAAATATGTCCTTTTCTTCTCCCATGTAAGATGTGCCAGCGAATCACCAGAAAATGAGAACATGGCGAATGCGAAGATGACTCCTGATCTAGGTGCCGTCATCTAACTGGGTGCAGTCCTTTGGGGTGCCAAAGCAACAGGAACAAACAGACGTGACTTGAACACCACTGCGTTTCGAGCACTGCACTGAGGGCAGCGGGGTATGCAACTGGCCAGTGGCGCGTGCCGCTTCTTGGAGCGGAGAGAATGGGGAGCAGCGTTTTGTGTCATGAGCCAAGGTCAAATGGTGGGTGTGACACATGGGGGCTCCCCAAACCAGTGTGTGTTTTGATCTGTTTCTGAAAGAAGTTACCAAGGGTGTGGTTATGGATTCCAGCAATGAACACCCATGAAATAGAGCGAAACAAGGCAGCCATGAAACACCACAGAGCAGCCATTAGACGAGAAATGACCGGTGTGAGGATCTTGGCCTCCTCAAGGTGAGAGTTTGTAGGACGAGACCGGATGGGTGGCGTGCCTGGGCCGCTGAACGCTGGCTCCAGGCTGCTTTTGGCAGGCATCCGATGTTGCGGACTCTGCAGCAAGCTTGAAAGGTGGTCAGGTTTAGACCAGATGGGATTCTGCAAGATCAAATGTACTTGGAAAGCTGGTCCATTCTTTTCCTTCCTCCACCTTTTTTCTGTGCCCCAGACCCTAGAAAGAGACTCAATGTCCTGTGGGGAGCGTTGCATCATGCTCCGAGGTTACCAGCTTTACGCTGAATCCTTCCATGCCACAGCTGGCAACCAGCCATGAGGTGATGACATGGGCGAATCGGGGGAACACCTTTTCTTTCTTGCCCTTCAGTAGCTACGTACAAAGAAGGTTGTGATTGTGTCATTTATTGTTGGTGCAGTGCAGATCACAAGTGGTTCCAGCGTGCAGAAAGACACGTGATCCACCTTTTCTTTGGCCAGATCGTCATCCATTGTCATCCCAAAATGCCTAGTCAAGCCGGCCTGGGCCCCATCGAAGCAAGCAGCCGGGCAGGATGGTCATGTCTCCCTTTGGGATATCCGTGCTCCAGCACACAGCTCCATTGCAGCTTGGCTAAAGAAGAAACATTAGTGCTGGGACGGAGGACGTAAAGCAAGCGAGCCACTGGCCTTCCTCAGGGCCGGGACACATATCCCAAAACGCTTTTGGAGAGGCGATTTTGGATTTGAGCCGGGCAGGGTTCGTCTTCTCATTGGTTCAACCAGGTGCAGTGATCCAAGTGATGCTGCTTCATGATTCCAGAACTGGATGTGAAACTTGGAAATTTCTATTGCAAGTTGTTAATAGGCAGTCTCAACATGGAAAAGAGGCCAGTTGGTTCCTTGCTCGGTCTGAGGCGGGTGCCATGTGCGGATGCTTGACTGTGCGACTGGCGACTGACGTGCCAGGGTTTGAAGCATGAGGCCTCTTGTGTTTCCGTTGTCATCGAAGATCCCAAATGGTTCATGAAAATCGGGTGCTGCAATATACTGTACAGCCTATACAGTATATAATGGATTTTTTAGTGCCAAGTGGTGTTGGAGACCATCTGGCGACCAAAATTACCTGGCCCCTGATGACTCTCGTAAACCAAGTTTTTTCCAATAAAATTTACCGCCCCCCAAAACAGAACCTCCTGCATTCGAAGGATTCGCCATGCTTTGCTCTCTGAGGTCGCTGGATGTCAAGCCGCCGTGCTTTTGTTCGCAGCGGACGATACGGGACGATACGGGATGACGCTTCCAAGGTCGCGACTGGGATCCACCAAAGCCTTTGGCACAGTGGGATATCCATGGGATATCTACGGTGACCATGGTGCGTCAGGTGGTGATTTCTTTCACGAAGAGTGTTGAATCCTTGAATATGAATCTGCAGCTATGGCCGTCCTTCGCTTGAAGATATCATTGAACACCTTGTATTGACAGCTCTTAGTGCTTGAAGATTTATAGTACTTTTCCTTAATGCTTGGATTATCCAAGAGATGAAAGGTGTGGCATGGCACTCCTGAAGATCGGGCACATGAATGGCGGTGGCTCGCACCCAGTTCCAACATGTTGGCTTTCTGCTTCTCTGGTGCAATTGGGTGAAAGGCAAGCACGAACGACATGAAGGACCATCTCGAAACAGAGGTCTTAGATGGTCTTAGAGTCTCACATGTTCCGATGTCAAAAGCAATTGTTCTGCTCAGAGTCACCCTCGGATTCCGAGCCAGTTTCGAACCAGCTCGGAGCGTTTTGGTCACAAGTTGGACCCATACATGACCGCTTTGCAGCTTGCACCACTCTGAAGAAGAGCTGTGTCCAAGCTTTCTGTAGATACTTCCAGTCAAACACCACGATGGCAGCCAGTAGTCAAAGACAGATGGTGCTTGATGGTGTTTTCCTGGTGCGGGTACTTGAGGTAGCTTCATATTGATTTCATACGCGAAATCATCGTCAACGATTCAACCCTTCACATACGCTCCGGTGTGCGATTTGCTCCCCGCAGCGTGGTTGGGTTACTTCTGATCCTTCACCAACAGAGGTTTTGCATGGTTTTGCGCTTTGCTGCCAGGCCAGTGCGGGCCTCAACCTCATGGGAGCACAAGTGACCCACCAGCGGCTCGCGCAGCAGGTGGCATGGTGCCCAGAGGAGAGTCGTTTTTTTGACGGCTGACGGGCTGAGACGGGTGGTGCAGAGTCCAAATGGAAAGCTGCCCGGGGGGTAGGCCAGTCACTAAGAGGTAGTAGCTAGAGGCTAGAGGCAGCTAGTAGTAGCTAGGTAGCTAGCTGGTAGCGAACGTACCTTAGTTAGGCTACTAGGAACTGGACGCAGGATAGCTCACGCTTCTTCAAAGAAGCTCTCCCCGCCGCCCTAAGAAGCGCTCGCACTATTCATTCGGTTCCTAGATTCTTAGGGAAACTTAAGTATGCACATGTTTGCGCCGCGGGACACTGAGGTTCACTGGGGTGTGTCCTGTTTTTCCATGGGTCTAGCGTTGGTTGGGGCCTTTGCACCTCAACATCGCAAGCCACATGGATTCAAAGCTTGGTACATCGAAATGAAATAAATGAGATGCTCGGGCCAGCACCTGCAGTGTGGCGGTGTGGCACCGATACCTCAACGGCCCATGCCATGCAATCCTACCCACTCTGAGTGTCTTTGGTGAGGATTCCATAGACTTCAGTCTTTGGCAAGGAGCCACTTCAAGACTTCCAAAACCCGAGTGGTAGCACCCTCAAATGAGCTGCTGCTCTGATGGCAAGGGTGAAGGGTACTACTTAGGGTTGGCCTCCAGGATACTTCCGAGTCCTTGAGTCCTCTTAAACGTAAGAATCTCTTGCACCAACTGCAAGCCCAACGGCACGGGTCATGGTATTCAAGATCTGGTAATCCGAAGAATCGGACTTTGGGGAAGCTGCGAAGTTCGGAAAGGACTCGTCGAGGGGGAAGCTGGAAAGGTCTTTGGCTCTAAGGTGTCTTTGGCATGGAAGTTGAGGAGTGCTCTAAAGGACGCCACATCATCTTAGCTGCTTCCCAGGATGTAGACATAAGGCCAAGAAACCAAGAATCTGCAACTGGGTGGCACGTTTCGGCCTCAAGACATACTGGAAGACTGGTGTTGCCATGCCAGCCCCGCCGGGCTCCGACTTGCGGCACAAGTGCCCCGTGACGCGGGAGCATTTGAGTAACGAGCTGCAGGCGGGAAGCGCGGTGCGGGTCGAGAGAAGCGTGGTGCACCTGGTACCCCTTAGCAAAACAACGCACAGGAACTGGCTTAGGATCAGGAGGAATATGGAAGAACATGATTCAACATAAGGGACAAGGAAGAGAGTCTGGAGAGACAGACTGGTCCCGCACGACTTCGTGGGCTGTGGATACTTGCACCCATCACAACTCTTATCAGACATCCAACATGGTGCTTGACGTTGGTTCGTGAAACGAGACAATGACTTTGACACAGCGCCTGTGAGGCCCTACAGCGACTTCTGAATGATGAGCTTCGGGAGACTGGAGACCGTTTCTGGTGGCAGAAGGGGTGGTCGTCGGGTGCTAGTCTTGAAAGATTCCTCCTCTACAAGCTAAGCATGTGCACTGAGCCAAAGTCCAGGGCAATACGATCCGCATGAGATATAATAATTACCCCGGGGGGTTTTGTTCTCCACTCAGAGATCAAGAGGGCACTCTTGAGCCTGTATGTGATGCAAGATGCATGTAGGGAACAGGAGGGAAATCACGGCAAACAAGTCTGACAGAAGTAGCATTTTTTTGGTGTCCTACCGTTTCTTGATGACTTAGCACCAACATTATGTATATATATACATACACTGTAAGATTTAGACGCTCCATGCATCCCTTGGCTTCAAACAACCAATGTTGCAGAGGGGCCATCACCAGCTTTACTGGAAGACTGCGATGGCAGAATCCGCAGTCTTTCTCTTTTTTGTGGCAAGGCCTTGAAGCTCTGGAGGATATCCTGAAAACAGGGGAACCACTTTTCATCAGTGAAACTACCACGGGTTACAAGAGACTTTTGAAAGACAAACCGTATCGAGTTCATTGAGGAGGGGACATGGCGAAACTATCACCAGACGCTGCTTACATCCTTTCAATTAATTTTGGAATATTATATACTCAAGTACCAGGTAGTGTAGAACAAGAGTGCCTTTCAAGCTGTATTAGAGCCGACACACCACTTCCCGATTCCATGCGTCAGTCTTTGGTTTGTTCAGTCCCTGAACTCGGTTGATTCTTCCGTGGGGACACCATGATTCGGGTCTTTGATCCTCCTCATCCGATCCGTTTCACCGTCGCGTGCTCTCTCTCTCTCTCACAACGTGCACGACGCTGAATTCTCACCGAGCCCAGGCTCGTTTGGTACGGTGGAATGTCCAAATGTCCTACCGAGTAGAAGATCCATTTCTGAGTTTGGGCACCCCCCTCGGTTCCGTTGGGGGATCCGTGGGTGATCCCATGTGGTGAGTCCCGACCGAGCTGTGTTTTTTTTTTTTTTTTTTTTTTCTGAGTCTGTTTTCAAGGCTTGCGCGAGGCCTTCCGCACCGATCTGGCGCCCCTTTCGGCCATGCTCCAGGCGCGGGATTGAGTGGTGAGGATGACCGAATTAGATGGACACTCCGTTTGGTAGATGAGGCATTGTCAAAAAGCAGTTGTTGTTATGTTAACCAGATAGCATATCTCTGATGGTTTTGCAAAATAACATAAAACACAAAAAGCAACTACAAATTGCCAAAGCAAAGGAAACAAATCCAGAAAGCAAATGAAAAAGTCAAAAGCAATAAAAGCAAGTCCAAAAAGCAAAAAACATCAAACGCAAAACAAGCAAATGCAAAAAGCAAACAGAAAAGCAAATGAACAAGCAATCGCAAAAAATACGCACATCCAAAAAGCAAAAAAACAAATGAAAAAGCAAAAGCAAAAAAACAAGAACTTCCAAAACGAAAAAGCGAAAAAATATGCGAAAAAAACAGGGGAAAAACGAAACAATGCAAACAAATGCGAACAAAATAGGACGCCATTTGCTTTTTCATTTGCATTGTTTTTTGCGCTTTGGATTCGCTGCTTCATTTGCTTTCGTTTTGCTTTTTGGATTTGCTTTTTTTCATTCCCGAATGCGTAGCGAAGGGTTCCCGTTTATAGTTGGGGGTCTGGGGGTTGGAGCTGTGTTCGCGTGGCTTGCGTCGTCTCGTCGTTTGTCGTCGTTTGTCGTCGTCTCTCGTCGTCGTCGCGTCTCAAATTTGCTGCCATTGGGGGAAGCTTTTGCAAGTGACTTTTCATGGACGTATCACGTGTCAGTTTGCGACGCTATTCCATTGTGATTTGCAGGACAACGACATGTCGCGCAAGAAACGTGATGCATTTCGCTGCACAGGCGCAGCGTTTTGTGAGATCCGCAGATTGCCGCGCAGTTCCATTGGGATTAGCGTTTGGAGAGTCGTGTTTTTGGAGTGTTGGATGTGGCCGTGCCATTGGGATTTGCGTTTCAGGGTGTGGCATCGAAGCTCGGTTTTCGTGACAAGTCTCAGCTGAAATGGCGATTTTGGTGGATGGGAGTGTGCTCAGAATGGGTCGAAATCATTCCAAGCGTGTGGTGTGGTGCAAATTTTGTTGAAGCTCACAGGAGATGATATTGTCACTTTTCGTGGCAGGCGCAGGACTTTGTGCGGGTTTTGAGGCGTGGAAGTGCGATTCTCGTGGCAGGCGCAGGGAATCGTGAGGTTGCGAGGTGTGACGGAGGTCACATGTCGTGGCAGGCGCAGTACTTTGTGCGCGTTAGACGTGTGGACGGGGAAAGATTCGTGGCAGGCGCAGGGAATCGTGAGGTTGTGAGTTGTGGTAGAGGTGAATGTCGCTGTCCCATTGGGATTGGCGTGTGAGCGGATGTTGTTTGGAGGGGCTGGAATCGCGAAACTGCTTGGCAGGGCTGCGTGATGTGTGTGCTCCGATGGGTGTTTCCGCTTGACTTTTGGAGGAAGTCTCATACAAAACGCTCGTTTTGCAGACTTTGACGTGTGAGTTTTTGAGGAAGTCTCGTACGAAACGCTCGTTTTGGAGACTTGACGCGCAACCCTCTGCGGAGATCGTGCGTGTCGAGTGTGCGAAATGCAGGCGAGAGTGCGATTTGTCCCATGCGCGCGCAACCCTCTGCGGAGATCGTGCGTGTCAAGTGCGCGAAATGCAGGCGAGAGTGCGATTTGTCCCATGCGCGCGCAACCCTTTGCGGAGATCGTGCGTGTCGAGTGCGCGAAATGCAGGCGAGAGTGCGACTTGTCCGGTACCCGCGCAACCCTCTGCGGAGATCGTGCGTGTCGAGCGCGCGAAATGCAGGCGAGCACCGGCGACTTTGTAGTACAACTTTAGTACGCGGGGTATCTGGGGAGCTGGAAGATGAGAACTGGTGACTTGGTAGTACAACTTTAGTACGCGGAGCAATCTGTGGAGCTGGAAGCTGAGAACTGGCGACTTTGTAGTACAACTTGAGTACGCGGAGCAATCTGTGGAGCTGGAAGCTGAGAACTGGCGACCTTGTAGTACAACTGTAGTACGTGGAGTATCTGGGGAGCTGGAAGCTGAGAACTGGCGACCTTGTAGTACAACTTTAGTACGCGGAGTATCTGGGGAGCTGGAAGAGAGTCCCACAAGAGTGTCCCGCAACAGTGTCCCACTAGAGTGTCTCACAAGAGTGTCCCTTAAGAGTGTCCTACAGGAGTATCCCACAAGAGTGTCCTACAAGAGGTGTCCCACAAGAGTGTCCTACAAGACTGTCCCACAAGAGTATCCTACAAGAGTGTCCCACAAGAGTGTCCCACAGAGTGTCCCACAAGAGTGTCCCACAAGAGTCTCCTACAAGAGTGACCCACAAGAGTGTCCTACAAGAGTGTCCTATAAGAGTGTCCCACAAGAGTGTCCCACAAGAGTGTCCCACAAGAGTTTCCTACAAGAGTGTCACACAAGAGTGTCCCACAAGAGTGTCCCACAAGAGTGTCCTACAAGAGTGTCCTACAAGAGTGTCCCACAAGAGTGTCCCACAAGAGTGTCCCACAAGAGTGTCCCACAAGAGTGTCCTATAAGAGTGTCCCACAAGAGTGTCCCACAAGAGTGTCCTACAAGAGTGTCCCACAGGAGTTTCCTCCAAGAGTGACCCACAAGAGTTTCCTACAAGAAGAGTGTCCCAGAAGAGTGTCCCACAAGAGTGTCCTACAAGAGTGCCCCACAAGAGTGACCCACAAGAGTGTCCTACAAGAGTGTCCTACAAGAGTGTCCGAGAAGAGTGTCCCACAAGAGTGTCTTACAAGAGTGTCCCACAAGAGTGTCACAGAAGAGTGTCCCACAAGAGTGTCCCACAAGAGTGTCCTACAAGAGTGTCCTACAAGAGTGTCCCACAAGAGTGTCCCACAAGAGTGTCCCACAAGAGTGTCCTACAAGAGTGTCCCACAAGAGTGTCCCACAAGAGTGTCCCACAGAGTGTCCCACAAGAGTGTCCTACAAGAGTGTCCCACAAGAGTTTCCTACAAGAGTGACCCACAAGAGTGTCCTACAAGAGTGTCCCACAAGAGTGTGCCACAAGAGTGTGCCACAAGAGTGTCCTATAAGAGTGTCCCACAAGAGTGTCCCACAAGAGTGTCCCACAAGAGTTTCCTGCATGAGTGTCCTACAAGAGTGTCCCACAAGAGTGTCCTACAAGAGTGTCGTGTAAGAGTGTCCCACAAGAGTGTCCTGCAAGTGACCCACACAAGTGTTCTACAAGAGTGTCTCACAAGAGTGTCCTACAAGAGTGTCCCACAAGAGTGTCCCACAAGAGTGTTCTAGAAGAGTGTCCCACAAGAGTTTCCTAAGAGTGTCCCACAAGAGTGTCCTGCAAGTGACCCACAAGAGTGTCCCACAAGAGTGTCTCACACTGGACCTAACGGAAGGGTTGGAGGACAGAGTCCACGTGCCTTTTGTATACACACGTGATCATGCGGAGTGGCTGACAGCAGATGGCCAGGCCAGCTTCGCCAGGGGCACGGAGGCTAGTGTGAACCAGTCCCAGGAGGAAGCATATGCAGCGATGGCAATGAAAGACACTCTTAGCAGTCCTTTCGGCCTTGATTCTGCCTGTCCTACTCTTGGTTTGTCCGATGTTCGAGCTCAGCCACCCAAAAAGGACGAGGGGTATCCCACTCTTGAAACAGAGGGTGATTTGCCCGCAGAGTGTCCCACAAGAGTGTCCTACAAGAGTGTCGTACAGGAGCGGCCTACAAGAGTGTCCCACAAGAGTGTCCCACAAGAGTGTCCTATAAGAGTGTCCCACAAGAGTGTCCCACCAGAGTGTCCCACAAGAGTTTCCGACAAGAGTGTCCTACAAGAGTGTCCTACAAGAGTGTCCCACAAGAGTGTCCTACAAGAGTGTCGTGTAAGAGTGTCCCACAAGAGTGTCCTGCAAGTGACCCACAAGAGTGTTCTACAAGAGTGTTGCACAAGAGTGTCCCACAAGAGTGTCCTACAAGAGTGTCCCACAAGAGTTTCCTACAAGAGTGACCCACAAGAGTGTGCTACAAGAGTGTCCTACAGAGTGTCCCGCAAGAGTGTCCTACAAGAGTGTCCTTTGGACATATTAGTTTTTCGATCGTGTTTGCATTCGGGTTCGTGGGTTCCATCTTGTTTCATTTGCTTTTTTTGGGGGGCCTTTATTTTTGCTTTTTTACTATTTTCAATATTCTCAGAGTTAGCCTGGGTCCGGCGAACATAAAGTTGTTGATGTTTGTAATAAATCAAGACATGAGAAAACTCCCACCAAATCTATACTATAGACTATCGACGAGTTCCGAGATGTTATGAGGTACTGGTTCATCCTCCTATTGACCAACAGACCAAAAGCTAGGTTACTTTGTGAATTTTCTCGCAAAGCAAACAAGCTTTAACATGAACATGGACTGTGCAATTCTTCCCAAGTTCTCACTCATCATTTTTGGCACAATCAGAGAATCATGTAGGTCGCAACAGATTCCTCACGGTCGGAAGCGCATACAAACCCTTTTTTGCTTGCCTTTTGTTGATTCAAGTGGGATGGACCCGATTCATTCTTGTGCTTGGTGTGTTCCTCCTAAAGTTTAAAGGTTGGAAAGAATTGGGGTGTCATTGACACAGGAGTGCGAACCTTTCTCACTTCTCAGTTCCGGGACGTTCCGTGCTTGCGGCTGTTGAACTGCGATACCACTGTTTGTCTTTCTACAAAGAGCATTTTACGCTGCAGTCTTTTTTCTTGAAAAGGGGACGCTGTGGGGGTGCGCTTTTTCTATGTTTTACACACAAAATCAGCCAAAAGAGTATGTGATCAAAAGACATCTGCTTTCTCTCACACACACACACTTGTTAAGTGGCACAATCTGCTGGGAAGGTATCAAGAATTTAGAAACAACCACAAAAAGTCAAACAAAAAACAAAGCATCTAAAATTCCAAAAAATCCAAAAATCCAAAAATCCAAAAAATCCAAGAAATCCAAAAAATCCAAAAATCCAAAAAATCCAAAAATCCAAAAAAACACATCTATTCCTGAGCCAAACATAGGTCTGTTTTTTTTTTGGGATTTTTTGATTTTTTTGATTTTTTTGATTTCTTGGATTTTTGAGAATGCCTCCATCAATCAATCATCACATCTCCACACAAAAGTAAAAATCACGCATGAAATCTCTGCCACACCATCCAATGTCAAAAGTTCAACTGAAAATCAGGCATCATCTTCTTTCCAAATTCCTCCTTGGCTTTGCAAAGAATTCTCTGTGAGAGATTTTGTGATCTCAAGGCAATCTGCTCTGCTAGTTGCGTAGTACTTTGTGTCCGTCAGTAAGAACCCCATAGCTTCGCTATCTGGGGAAGATAAAATTGATGATAATGTAATTTTATGATATTTAGAAATTCATGTTCGATAATTGGCGTGGTTGATGTTATTATTGAAAATAGTAATTGCGATATATTTTTAATATGTTGGTTCGATATATTTTTATGTAAAATAGAATATGAAGCGATATGTTGTATTATTTGTTTTGATATGGAAGCAAAAATAATATAATTACGATTAAATTCGATTTTATCTTAATGTAAAAAATGCAGAAGGGGGGGTGAGGGGGGGGAGAGTATGCATATTGTAGAAATGCGCGTTTTTTGCACTCTCTACTTCAAAGCCTTCTATCTGCTGCTGAAATGCTGAAAATTACAATATAAACAAGCAACCTCTCTTGCATTGATAGGCTTGTGAAAGTTGTTCTTTTGTAAGCGTTGATAGGCTTGTGAAAGTTGTTCTTTTGTAAGGTTTTGTTCTTTATGGTGAATGATATTTTTTTCATAGGGTTGTGAAATTTGTAAATTTCCTGCTCTATATGCAATTGGTAAACATATTTATTCATTCAATTATGAATTATAGAATGATTAAATCCATAAGCTAGGTGTTTACCAAATAGTCCCCATGCAAAATCATATTTCTTTCTTTTAGAGTGGGAATTGTATTGCTCTTATTAAATGCAGTTGGGTAAATACATCAGAATTAGAAGGCAAATAGTTATAAATCCTAAATAACTAAATTCTATTTTAATTCTTATTCAGTTCAAATTCAAATCTATATGTAAATTCAGGATCAATTCTAGTTTAATTATATTTCAGTTCTATTTTGCTTCAACTTTCCTTCATTGGGATTCAATGCAAGCCAAATTATAACTCGATTTTACCTTTAATTTCATTATTATATAGTTCGGATTCAATTCTAATATTTCATTGGTTTTGAATTAAAAATTTGGATTTTATGAAATTCGCATTTATTTCTAGGGAATTGATCTTGCTTTGAACATAAAAGATTTTTATGATTTTTTTCCAATATGGAAGTAGATTCTTTCTTTAATGAAATATATTCATACCACCAATAATATTCATTCTCTAGAATGGAAGCAAAACTCAAGTAGAATTCCATTTGCATTAAGTTGGAATCAAGTTAGAAAATTATATATATAGATCAATTGAATTTAAACTATATAAAGCCATTAACATTAGAAATCATTAACAAATCAATTAGAAATTGGAATAGACAGAATTACAAGTTTTAATGCAAAACAAAATGAAATAGAATTAAATGAGAAATAGATTTGACTTAAATTGGAATTGAATGAGTAATACTAAATCAAAATCCATTATTCAAATTGAAATTGACCTAGACCTAAGGTAGAATTGAATTGAAGATATTTAACCTAGGAATTAATTAATAGAACATTGCAATATTGTTATAAAATTAGGTTACAAATAATTCGATTTAATGAAAATAAGCTGAAAAAACAATTACAAAACATTATAAAACATTGAAAAGAGCGCACCCCCACAGCGTCCCGCTCTCTTTTTCTTTTCGTCTCTTTTTCCTTTCCAATATTCCAATGTCTACATATATATATACATATATATATATAAAGAGTATATTATCACGATTACATGTATACAGTATATACACGGTATCCCCTCAAGAATCTACCTGTTTCAAGCACATACAACCATATACATATATAACATACACGCACACACACACATATTAACATGGACACCTTCGTTTTGCTTTTATCAATGAGCAACTGTGTCCAGGAGTTGCAGTCCAACACGCCGGTCTTGTCGGCTGCGCATCCCCAGCAGGCAAAAGCGTCCGAGCGGATTTCTTTTTGTGGCCTCAATCAGTGCAATTTGCATATGGTGGATATTTAACTAGCCAACCTAATCCTTCGACACCATTGTCCTGAGTCAATTCAGCAGATGACTTGTGATTCATTGGAACATATCATTGGAGAAAAGAAAGGCCGAGTGGCATTGGGTTCCACCTACAATCTTCAACTGAGCTCACATGGGTGAGCTTGGGGTCAGACAATCCTTTTCTTCTCGCTGCAATGCTTCTGGATCGGTTGAAGTGCAACAATCGTCTCCATTAGTATCATTAGAAGATGAGGAATGAGGCTCATTGTCATGAGTCATGAGGTCGTGGAAATTGTGACCAGTAGCAAGGACGCTATTAGGTGGAGGCCATCGCTATTAAGGTGGAGGCCATCGCTACTAGTAACAAGAAGCTACTAGTAGCAAAGGGCATCGCTACTAGGAGCAAGGACGCTACTAGGGGCTCCTGGCCGTACTACTAGGAGCATTCTTGCTACTAGTAACAAGAAGCTACTAGTAGCAAAGGGCATCGCTACTAGGAGCAAGGACGCTACTAGGGGCTCCTGGCCGTACTACTAGGAGCATTCTTGCTACTAGTAACAAGAAGCTACTAGGGTGATTTCCTCCCGAAAAAAGATGCGTCGACCGTGTGGGGCAACGGAGGCCGTGCAGTCGCGACTTATCGCCGTGCAACCGAAGGCACCGAATGCGCCGTTTTCCGCCCGTTCGGCCTTCGGGGGGACGTTCGGCGCCTGTGGGAGGAGGTTGGCTGAAACATGATGGTCTGGAAATTGAATGATGAATCGGTGGATGATGACATGAATCAAATCCGATCTTAAGGGTTCTGGCTTTGTCCCTTCGGATAATCCTTTTTTGGGTGAAGCTTTTTCCAGCCATTGGCATGGGGTGCCATTGTGTATTCTGACATGGTGATGGCATGGGTGGCTCATGGGGGCCCATGATTCTGGTCCAGAGGTCGAAGACCACGGACCTCTCCTTTTACTTCTAATATTGTACAGTATATATGTATATATAGATCATTTTCTTGAAGGTGGTATTGTTGTAAGTGGACACAAGTACGAATTTGCAATCTAGATTCAACATTTGTGTATGTTCATACAACTGTGGTAAGTCCATCTGTGCATCTTCAAGTGTCCCAAGCATGGCGCAATCTTCATAGAGAAGGCTGGGCAAAGCGATGACTTCTGGGTGGGTCATGACGCTCGACGCTCGTCCCTCCGCGCTGCTTCGTCCTTCACGCTGCTTCGTCCTCCGCACGTCCTTGGCTCGTGACGAACTGGCCAAAAGGAGTCCTCCCTGGCGGCCTCCGCTTCGCACCTGAGGGATGGAGCTCAGGAGTGAAAGGGGAAGCGGGAGTTCAGTGTGGGGGAAGAACTATCGCATACGATCTTATTTGCCGGACGAGTCTTAAGATTAGATCATATCCATATATAAGAATCATAACTGCTGCATTTTTGGAGTTTCTTTTTTATGTATTATGAATTTATTTAATTAATTAATTAATTACATTTTTTTTGTGTGTGTGTGGAACCCTTGGAATCACAGGGAACCCGTTGGTTTTCCACGCAGGGGGTCCAGGCAGTTGTGAGTTGTCCCTGGACCAACGAAGACGGACTCACAAGTGGTGAAGGGAGACGGGGCGCCTTCTCGTGTACCTGCATCAATAAACCGTTGATTGGTTGCTGTGGTCCCTTGGTTTGTTTTACGGTGGTTCATGTACCTGATGTTCCAGGAGGTATTTAGGTCTTCAGGTAGGCCTCCAAACCTGTAGTGAGGGCCTTCAACCTGGTTGAGATGGCCTCCATGGCCCCTCAACCTGCTTTCGATGGCCTCTAACCTAAGAGCGTTGACCTCGAACTTTGGCTGTCTTGCAGCTTCATGCCACCAACCTACTAGTGATGGCCTCTCAACCTGTTTTCGATGGCCTCTAACCTAAGAGCGATGACCTCCAACCTTGGCTGTTTTGCAGTTACATGTCACCAACCTACTAGCGCCCCCCAACCGGTTTTGGATGGGCTCTAACCTAAGAGCTATGGCCTCCAACCTACTCTTTTCCACCTGACCTCTTAGGAATATGGTCACTTAGGTTGCCGTGTGGCAAGCGGCATGCAGTTCAGCGTGCAATATCTTGAGTGTGTCTGGCTTCATGCCAGCCCAGGGTGTACCCGAGTGTCCCCTGTGGCCCCGTCGAACGGGGGTTAGCGTCTGTTTCCACTGCTCGGAAACGCACGTGCCCACAGCGGGCGGAGTAGGCTTGCGCCAAAGTTATTTGCCAAGATTTGCTGAAGTATTGAATATGAGCAGGCAGCCTTCGGGCAAGCCAGTAGGTGACCGCAGCCGTCGTGAGCAGGCTTATACTTTGAGGTGGCCGCAGCGACCAAAGCATTTCAAGATCCATTGGGACTTGTGGGAGCCTTAATTCCATTTCCTCCCCTTTCCCTCTCCCCTCTTTCTTCTTTTTGCTCTTTGGGGTGTCCGTGGATGCAACACCCAGGTACACCCCTCTCCCTGGTGTGTCCCTGGACGCCTATTTCGTAGCTGGGAACACCTGTGCCCCTTCCCCTTCTTCCCTTCCCTTTCCCTTTCCCTTTCCCTTTCGCTTTCACTTTCGCTTTCGCTTTCGCTTTCACTTTCGCTTTCTCTTTCTCTTTCTCTTGCTGTTGCTCTTGCTCTTGCTCTTGCTCTTGCTCTTGCTCTT
>CAXAMN010023784.1:82452-106135 GCA_963970005.1 Durusdinium trenchii
TCTCTCTCTCTCTCTCTGTCCCTTCTTTTCATTTTCTTTGCTCTTTCCTTCCTTCTTTTCCTTCCCCTCCTTCTTCTTCGTGCGCAGCGTGCCTCACACGCAAACCAAGCATTTACAACAGGTGTTTAATGAGGTTCGGCTTTTCATCCGTTTGTCCCCTTTCATTTTGGTTCCGTTTTCATTGGCGCCCGCAGACTTCTTTTCGTTCTTTTCTTTCATGTCCTTCTGTCTTCGTGTTTCGCGATCCTCATCCATTTCTTCTCTTGCGCGCACTTTTGCGCGGACCTTAGCTTGTGCGCATACAAGCACGTATGCTCTACACCAAACTAGGTTCAGGTGCCCCAGGTTTGTAATGAGGTTTGGTTCATTGGGTGTCCCTCTTCACTTGGTTTCCCTTACGACATACACTCTTTTGTCCGTCTCGTCTCTTTCATGTTCATCTGTCCCTTTTGCGTGCACATGTGCTCGCATTACCCCCTTTCCGGGCAGGATGGGGGTGCCTCCTTTCCCGGCAGGATGGAGGCCACACATGCCTCCCTCGTGGGAGGCGTGTGTGTGGAAACCTTGACGCTGTCTCGTGTACCTGCATCAATAAACTGTTGATTGGTCGCTGTGGTCCCTTCACCAGGAGCTGTTTAGGTCTTCAGGTAGGCCTCCAAACCTGTAGCGAGGGCCTTCAACCTGGTTGAGATGGCCTCTAACCTAAGAGCGTTGACCTCCAACTTTGGCTGTCTTGCAGTTTCATGCCACCCACCTAGTAGTGATGGCCCTTCAACCTGTTTTTGATGGCCTCTACCCTCAGAGCGATTACCTCCAACCTTGGCTGTTTTGCAATTACATGTCACCAACCTACTAGCGCTGGCCCCCAACCGGTTTTCGATGGCCTCTAACCTAAGAGTGCAATGTCAAAAACACCACATCCATTTTTAGTCGACCGCAAAAACCATGAAACAACACCCTGACCAGGGAGATGAACGACACATTTTCACAATCTTGCTTTACAGTGTTCAAAATCGAGTTCTTCAGGCGATTCTTTTTCGAAACATCAGTTTCTCTTAGCACCTTTCTCTTAGCATCTTTTTCAATGTATCAAGACGTGCACATTTTGTCAAAAACAAAGACAGGCTCCGTGTTTTCGACTCGTCTGACGCCTGGTTGTGTCGTTTTTGCCCACAAAGCCTCCCGTCTGGAGCCACATAGTATAACGACGAGTAACAAAGAAATACACATTAAATGAGGGAAGAAAAACCAAAGAAACTGAACAAAATTGTTGACCTTTTCAAAACTAGAGGCCTTGGAGGAGCATTTTGAGGCTGAGCCTTGAGGATTCTAGATGGCCTGGCAAAGTATGTTGGGTGGAATGCCACACACCCTTTATAAATCATTTTTTTCCTCCTGGTCATGTGGGAGGAGATGCTCGGGGTTTATTTTCTCTCGTTTTTGGGCAACCGAACAGTCCAGCCAAGCCAAGCCTGCCTCTGACAACAACTTTTCTGCGCCAGGAGATGGATGGTTTCTTGGCGGAGTGTTTTGAGATGACAGGATGGCTCCGTATAATCGAAAAAAAACACCATGTGACCATGTGGGTGAAACCATGTGAAACCTCAAGAACATGCGTGATTCAACCGCAATTCTCTTCCGTTTTTCCTTCAGATGTTCCAAAACCCCTTGAAACAGCCCGACCGGCCTGTCTCCTTCCTCTTGGTGAGTCAAGGCTCCGCGTATCCCAGCGAGGCACCCGAGGCAAGTATCCCTGGCGGTGATGGGGAGCGGAAAAAAGAACGAACTTGGAGGGGGGTTCATGTGGAGAAGCTTTCATTTCCTCCTGAACGCATTGAACATATTTCCGTACGAAACCATTTCCGCCTTCAAAGCATGTCATTTCGTGTCCTCACAACGTTGTTTGGCTCGTTGCCTCGTTGGGAGGTTTGGAACGGCTGTTGGCTCGTTTGGGCTTCGGGGATCGGTGACCAACGCGTCTGGGACGGACTTAGCTCGGTGGTAACTTGAGGTCCAAGCGTGGCGTGGCGTCGGTGCCAGCCAAACCGGTAATTCTGTTGGCATCACCAAACGCGCGGAGTGGGGCCAAGATCAAGTTCCTCAAGCACAGAGACAGAGACTCAGAGACTATATATATATATATACCGTTACCTCCTATACCCAGATGTTGGGTTCTCCCATGTCTTACAGAGCCTGTCATGTGATGATCTAAATAGGCCCGTTTTCCCAAAGACTTCGATTGGATGCGCATATCCGGAACGGATTGGGGACCGGCTTCGGGGAACAACAGACGGCCGATGGAACTGGTATCGCAGGGGCCCAAACCTGCTTGGGAAGAGGAGGAGAAGGTGGGTCTTGGAGAAGCCGGGCGTGTTGTTGTTGCCAAACTCAGCTGGCCCAAAAAGCAAGAAAACCCAGCTTGAGGCATCCAGAACACTTAGTGCCCTTCCTTTGAGACGTGCAGTTTGGTGACAGTTTTACAGAGGCCAAAGTCTGTAGCCTCAATAGAATGTTCTTCAGAAGGGACAACAAACTAAGACTAAATAACGAAATCCCATGCGAGGTAGAAATGACGGCTTTTTGCAGCTGTAAAGGGAATGGCCTCCCTTATCCAGTTCCGAAACACTCTTTGCGCAAGTCTTAACGGAAGGTTATGATTGCAGCCAAGCACATGTCTTTTCTTCACAAGTTCTCTCTCTCTCTATATATATATATACACACCACATGTTTTGTGTTTACTAGGAGTCCAAGACTGTGACTATGGAAGAAATGTCCGCAGGTGACTCGGGTACTTTCTTTCTTTTGGACTTTCATAGACATAATCCTTTGACTGTGTATGTATTGGGTCTGTCCTAATACCTGTAGCAGTTGGTAAACAAGCAAATCACTATGTTAGAGAAAGGCCTTTAGGAACCATCATCCACTGTTACTGGTAAATAGGATAGACCCAATCTATGCAATCTGTTTGTTCTTAATTGTTTAAGTACATTCGTTCTTTTGTCAGTATGTGCTCGAGTAGGCAGCATGTAAAGCGTGCCAAAAGCCAGAATTTGTGACTTTGGATTGCCCCATATGGGATTTTAAGTTAACTTTAATTGAGAATTCTATTGCAATATTTTTTTTTTTGAACGCTTGTGCATGAGTCAATGACCATTTTATAAAGTCTTTTCTTTTTCTTCTGTGCCCCAGACATGTTTTTCCAGCTGGCCCACCCCAAGCATGTCCATGTCCCGCACCGCAGGAGGACAATGCGATGTCCATGTCCCAGGCCGAGAGGTTTCCCTCGGACGCGCCCTGGGCAGTGCAGCGGCTGCGCAAGATGGACACCAGGGACAAATCCAGGTGCCGTGTGGCGGAGTGGCGGAGTGGCTGAGTGGAAGCAGGAAGGCGACTCTCTGGTGACGGGGAGGCATGATACGAAGCAGTTTGCATGTCAAAGGTCTATGAATCGATATGATTAGGACACGGAAGTTCAGATAGAACAAGACAGTTCCTCCAAATTGATCTTATACAAGTGGTGAGTTGGCCCCTGTTTGCTCTGTCATGTCGTCTTTCCTGTTTCTTGACCTCATTTCATTGCTCCAGTTGTACAAGGCCAGACCTGTGGCGGTTGGTGGTTTTGTCGTGCGGGCTCAAAGCACCTATGTTGCTTTGCCACGAAGGAGCCTTCTCAACTTACCTTCTAGCAATGAACTTGCAATAAAGGATATATAGAGACTGTACGCGAATATATATATATATATATCTATATCTATATCTATATATCTATAATTGTTCTTTAACAAGGTGGGCTTTGAGACGAGTCAGGCACTCCCAAGAGCTTGTCAAAAGAGACGAAAGGGTTCGATGTCCTGGCCGGTGTTGTTTTGGTCGATTCCGTCGTCGAAGGTCCCAGCCTTTCACAGAGGTTGCAAGGGATTTCCCTGCTGCGCGTCCTCTCCTTGCAACAGGTCCCTCCTTGAAACAGGCAATCCGACATCCGAGTCTTGTTTCTTACACCTTGGTCTCCCTGCATGTCCTTGGTCTCTTGGAGTCTGGCCTTGCTGGAGATGACCCAGCTGCAAGCGGCGCACTTCCATCTGCTCCTAGGGGCATGGCAGACCAAAATGCTCAGACCCAGAAGCCGGTGATCCGACCTCTTCCACCAAAGAGCGAGCACGATGGACCATCGTGATCGACCAACTCTACCATTCAAGTTTTCCTTTCAGTCCCTCTTGGCTGAAACACCAAGGTAGATAGGCCAGTTTCCAAGCCGTTTGCAAAGGGGCTCTCTCAAAACGTGCAGACCCATGCCTTTCCAGCTTTCCTTTGATTCACTCCTTTTTTCCACACATGTACACACACACGTATGTATATATATATATATACAGTATATATGTATATCCTACTGACCGTGCCAGGAAATGGAGGACGGAGCATTCGCGGAATGCTGGGAGACCCAGTTGGAGTTGATACACCAGGAGCTTCAGCTTGTGTTTTTGGTTGCAAGGGTTTTTGCTTCCCAGCGCTGGATCGGAGGTCGGTCACCAGTGAAGCACATGCTGATTGGGATTGCCGCTATTTGAGTAACCTAGTAGAGTTGACCTGAATTCTGCTGATCACTGATTCCAAGTCTTCTAAAAACAACATTGATTTTGGTCCCGATCACCCCCAAATCCTTAACAGAAGTAACGAAGAGTATAGAGGCGTATTTTCTCGATCTCCTCAAAATGCAGTCCATCGCTTTTTCGCTACACTCAAAGATTCCCCAGCTAAGGACACTGAACACCATTCGATTTTGTGTTGTTTGGGCCGGAACTGACCAGCAGTGGCAGGAATCAAGAAGCGTTTTTGACCTTCTCCTTGATGTGCTCAAGCATTCTTTGTGGCAAGCGACTCACGGCTAAGATCCAACCTGACACCGCGTCTTCGTCAGTCGATGGGTGGACCGGCTAGAGAACCGAGGTCCGCAAGAGCACTGGTCACCTCGCCGCGGGCGCAGCAGTCCTGGACAAGGTGCAGAGTGCGGTGAAGTGGTGTGCTCGCCGCGGGCCATCCGTCTGGGGTTTGTCACCGCGGGCTGGTCGTTTGGATTCCAAAAGGCGGGCTTCCATTCTTGTGGCCGTTTGGGCCGGTTGCACTGTGGTCATGTACCTTGCGCATCCTTCAGTGCAGCGCTTCTCCTCTAAGTGCTGCAAGAGCCTGGAAAGGCTTGGACGAATAACTGGGTTTGGAGGTCCCGTTTAGTCGGTTGAATCACAGTTCAGGCGGCATTTGAGGGGAAGAAAGGTTTTGAACCTGTAGAGATTGAGCCCACAACTGAATATCATTCTCTTGGGCTTTTGAGCTCCTGAGATTTCGGGTGATTGGTTTGGAGGATTCTTGATGAAGGACTTACCGGAAGACCCGGAATACCATAGATATCGCAACGTTTCGACGCTTGCTTCGCCCATGTTCATCGACGATCGCCAGGCGCGCTCCAAAGAAATTGGCCGACAGGGCTGGGCAGCACGACAGCACGGCGATGTGCGAGGAACAAGAGGGGCCAGGTGGCGACCTCCACTTGAACTCCCAAAGACCCGTGGTTTTGTGTCTAGTCTTTTGGGGGGGGAAAGGAGCAAGGATGCTACTAGGGGCTCCTGGCATCGCTACTAGGAACAAGAAGCTACTAGGGGCTCCTGGCCTTACTACTAGTAACAAGAAGCTATTAGAACCAAGAATTAGAATTCAATTTAGTTTTAATCAGAATTTGAGAGGAAATAAGATACTCTACTGTCAGTACCACGATTGTAACCACTGAGCACGGTGTGCTTGTCCAAGGCGTGGATGATCGTGGAGCATGACTACTTCAACTGGGTGCGCACTACTGGGTGGGCAGAGTGGTGGGCATTTGGAAAAGAAAGGTCAGGATCAGGAGTAGCTTCAATTGCGTTTGGTCATTCACTATGGAAAGCTGCCAAACTGGAAAAAGCTACGAGTCCCTGACTGTCGGATATCTGGAAAGTTGGGTCAGCACAGGTTGCAAATTGAACGCTGCGTTGGGAGGGATTCTTCCGTTTGGATCTCTTTCGCGAGCCCGGCCACTGGGATGCTGTTCGTTCAGGTGACTCCAACTTCAACAGCGGTCGTCGTTTTGGAGTGGTGATAAGCACCAAAATAACTTTTGTTCTTGTTCTAATAGCTTCTTGTTACTAGTAGTATGGCCAGGAGCCCCTAGTAGCGTCCTTGCTCCTAGTAGCGATGCCAGGAGCCCCTAGTAGCTTCTTGCTCCCACCAAGCCAGGACATTCTCATCACCAAACTACCCGGTTGTCCCCATGCTTTGTCACACAGGACTCCGCACAGTCTCACATTCAGACACGGCATATGTACATACCCACGATGAGGCATACCCTGCCGTCTTGTTTGGTTTGTACATGCAATGTTACCATCCAGTACAAGACGCTGAAAGGGTCTCTCACTAACGTGCATCTGGGGAGGCGCAAGTTGCACTTGAGCATTTCCACCATGACTGTCGCATTCAGCCGGCGCAAGTCTTCGCCCAGGTCCTTGTTGCTGCGCTGCTGGCGCCCCTGGGCTCAGATTTGGACCTCATTTGAGGGCCAAAACGGAACAATTCACGGATGGAACCTTAAGTCCTTTAGATCAACGACCCCAAGATGGACCGTGATGGACCAACAAGGAGGAGAAGGGTGATAGGCTTGTTGTCCCCCCACGCACACCTCCTGCCCATCAATTCCGGCAGAAAGGTTCCAAGTCGTGTAGGAGAGGCTTATGTGACTTAAATATGTGACTCCATCGGTGGTGGTTCCAACCTCCCAGGAATGCGCTGACCTTTGGTGTTCAAGCCAATGTGATGGCCAGCAACGGAGGCCAAATACCAGCTGCTTGGCGCTGAAAGCTTCTGGGGTCGAGGAAGCCCTTTGGCAGACCGATGAGACCTTCTTGAAGTAGCATTTCAAAAAAGGGGCCACCCTTCTCCTTGCGGCACGTGACGCAGGAAGCATGACTTTCGTGCTCTTGATTTCGGCCTTTGCCCATGAGACGGGATTTGAGACTCCCCAAATCCCCAAGCGGCCCAAGCTTGTTCTGAGAGTGTGCTTTGCGGGGGGTGGGGGGGCAGCCAAAATACTCCACATATCTCTGCGTCTACCCGGCTACCCTCCGCATCTTCAAAGAACGGCGGAATGGCACCTCAGCTGGTCGTTCGGATTGATGACCGTCATCCGAGTCTTCGGGGGCCAAAGTCGAGTAGAAACCGCTCAAACGATGGCTGTCGAATCGAACGATGAGACCCCCCGGCGGAAAGTTGAATGGTAAAAACCTCTTATATGATATGATTTCATATGTTGTTCTTAAATGAACAAGCAGTCTACATTAGGGACGTTTCCTGCTGCTTGCAAGCCATGCATCCATTGCCACATCGCTCCAAGGAGATCTTCACTGTCATTGCCGCCCGGACGAACCCACGGTGATGGAGTGTGTGTGGGACTGGGGCGCTGGCATCAGGTGGGTTCCTGGCATCAGGTTGTTCTGCGGGTAAGTAAGAGAACGGGTTTTAGCCTATACTTCCTCTTCCTTATGTCGAATTGGAGGTTTAGGGACTTGAGGATGCACACCCTTGGAAGGTAGTTGAAAAAAGACATACAGTATATATCCGCCGACCCCATCCGATGGAGTGGGAGCGCGCCAGAGGACACTGCTCGTGCTATGGGTCTATGGGTTTCGGTGCGGAACGCAGCTTCGAGGACGATGTTTTGATCGTTTTCGGCGTAGAATTAGATTGCGTAAAGCTGTGGCGAAGGAGATTGCCGTGAACCTTGGCAATGGCTCCCTGGCTCTAGTAGCAAAAGGGCGTGGCCAAAGAGATTGCTGTAAGCCTGGGCGAGGCAAGCAGCACATAGAAGCCAGAGATGAAGCTGTCGAGCCCTTCAGGAATGAAGTAATATTGGTTAATAAAGTCATATATAGACTCATCGACTTCAGGACCTTCACATTCCGGAAGTAGAACTTTGACATGGAATCCCTTCCAAAAAGAGCTGGGCAACTTCCACAGAACCAATAAGGAGGAGGCGCCTCTGTCGCCTCTGGAGTGTTTGAAAGTCACATCCCGAGTTCAACCGAAGCAAAGGACACTACTAGGAACAAGTGCCACGCTACTAGGAACAAGTGCCACGCTGATAGTAACAAGTGCCTTACTAGTAGTAACAAGGTTCGCTAGTAGAAGCTATTATTGAGTTTTAGAAGCTAGTAGAAGCTAGTGTGCGTTCTTCGACGGGCATATCCTCCTATCATCGGTGGTGCTGGCGTGCCCGTTCTTGTCCTTGTGAGCGACTAGTTTGTGTGCCGCCTGCTGGCGCGGCCACAGAGCTCAGGGGCGCGGCCAGTCAGTGTGGCCAGCTCTTTTCTTCTAAGATAGAACCCCAACAGTGAACTGTTTGGGGATTTATATAGATTACATATATAGATATATACATATATACATACACTCGCCTTTTGGACCTTCCTAACTGCAGAAACCATTTTGTTCCACACTCTCTTGTCCTGAGGTGTTCTGTTAGATTCTATGCTGGCGTTGTGAAGAGCAGTACTGTCATTCTGCAAACAGATGTGGCTGTCTTAAATCAAAGCATTGTATTGGTTGGAGGGAGGTTGTCAATAGCCAGTCATCAATTTCCCCCAGTCGGCAACCAATGTGTTGAGGCTCCGCCTGTTTACAAGGGCGGTCTTTCGACCTATTGCTCACCCGGGCATTTGGGTGGACCGTAGGTCTGAAGGTGGGTGGGACGGCCTGCTGGAAATCCGCCGTGCTTCTGAGAACGTGAGCTTCTGCGTGCTCTTCGCGCTGGAGCTCCTTCTGCGCATCATTGCCTATCAGAGGAGGTTCTTATGGGGAGATGCCTGGCCGAACTTGCGCCCCTGAAAATTCAGTGGAATGTTCCTGACCTTTCCCAAGACACTTTTGAAGATTACAAATCCTCGCATTATGCGAAACTAAAATAAGGAGTGCTTGTTGGAGTCTATGATAGTTCAACAGCATCACCCAAAATGTTCTCTTCAGACCTTCACATTTGTCTATATTTATATTTATCTCTCTCTCTCTCTCTCGCTCTCTGTGTTTTCTCCTCCATGGTTCCTCAAAAGAAAAACAAAAACGACTCCAGAACCTGCACGTGCGAGCGCGTAATCTTCCTTTGTTCTCGTCCTCCCGACATTTTTCGGATCTCCGTTGCCGTCCATGGAATCTCATTCTCAGGATGGTTGGGCCTGGAATGTCTTCGACACGGTGGTGGTGCGCCGGATTGACCCGACCCAACACCCCAAACGTGGCGTTTCAAGCGTCCGGACGGAAGGGATGTCCATGGCCACCGAGTCCCCCGAAGAAGCGAGGAGGGGTCATGTAAGGGCTGAATTTTGGGATTTCGGAATGGTCTTCATTTGGGTTTAGAGGAGGATCCTTTTTTGGACAGTTGCTGGTTTTGCAGGATATTTGAAGAAGAACACTTGCTTCAAGCATGCTTTGATGTCCATTGGCGAGCTTCTAGCTGGACTCACTACATTGAGTCTATGGGTGTATGTCAGCCTTAGCTTAAAAGAACTGTTCAAAGCTTCGGCCTGGACCTTTGCTGCACCAAAGAAAACCTTGTAGCCACTGCCCCCTTCTGTCTTCATACATGGCGGTTGAGACCTTGCGGGTTGTGCATCGCTGAAGCTTTCAACATGTGGGCTAGGAACATTATGTGGAAAATGCAAGAGGACGCACGACATGTGAAGGCAGATGGGAAGATGTAAGAGAGATCAAGCTCAATCAATGCCAAGACAACCCCGAACCACTCAAGGTTGCACGACAAGTGACCTAACAGGTGTTGCAGTTGTATCAAGCATTGAGGACTCTATGGGAGACCTCTAGGCTGCACTACACACTGCTTCACCGACCTGCTTCACAACACTAGTCTCACGGGGCAGGTGCTCTCCAGCATGATCGACGAGTTCTCGCAAGCGCTTTTTGTTGGGACCTCCTCCGAGATGCAACAGCACCTGCTAGGCTTCGCTGGCGTGTGCCTTGGACGTTGAGTTGGGTTTCCAAAGAGTGGAATGAAACAAAGGTTAGGGGGACCAGAAAACACACTTGGTAGAATTCCCCCCCTGGTTAGGGATGGTCCAACCACTATCCCTAGTTTGTGGGCACTCCTTGGCTCAAAAAACCCTTCCCACAACAACCCGCTGCCACCCACGGCTGCCCTGGAAGAGACTTTGAGAGCCATTTTGGGCTGCAGAACCACAAGCAGCGTGCTTGTTCTGATTTATGTAAGCCTCCTTTGAAACGGTTTGAGGTTCTTATGCTTTGGGCAGTGGCAGTGGCAGTTTTGTTGATTCTCGGGTTAGCTGAGCATCTCTTCATCCATGTAGGGTGTGTGCTGGTCAACCTGTAACAGTGGGTAAAGGATTATCACTATTTCGGGGAAAGGTCTTTGCTAACCATCATCATCCACTGGGCAGCGCAAACTCGCCACAGCTATGAATCGCTATAATATTTCTTCAACTCACACTTTGGCACGTACCCACTGGTTTTTGTGAAGCGTGGTCAATTCCTGCTTCCCTGCAGTCTCAATTCTCACCGCCCTGACTGCCCTGACTACACGGTTTCACAATGTTTCTCTCTCTCTCTCTCACACACACACTGACTGTCAAAGCCTCGGCATTTTCTTCCTTAGACTTCTCCTGCATACCTGGCGGTCACCGGACGTATCTGGCTTTAGGCTGCGGATGCTGCGCTTGGGTCGGGTGCTACGGCTGGTGCGACTCATTCGGGTGATCCCTGCGCTGAAGTCCATGGTGTACCTGCGCCTGGGCGATGTCATCATCTGTATGAAGGTGGGTCGCTTGAGAAGGCAAGACATCATAAGACATCATTCATTTTCAATAGATGAACATTCAAGCATACTTAATCTATACGGGGTGAATTTCTACTGCCTGCTTAATCAAAACACACAATAGAGATTCCTCCCCCTGGCCTTAAGAAATCACCTGACGAGGTCCTTCCGGTGGATGATCGGACGGTGCGACCAAACGATGCAGATGGAGCTTCTCCGTGTTGAGCAAACGCCGCAGACATGACACACTACTGCTCCACAGCTGGTGGCTTTTTGCAAAGTCCCAGACTTCAGAGAGACTGTTGACAGATCTTGATAGAAGGAAATGGCACCGATGCAGCGATCACAGCAGTGTTGGTGTATATGGTAAACATGCAAGTGGGCTGAAGACAAAGATCAAGGTTACAACGTTTTCCAACGGTCGAGACGGTCACCCGGTCCACTCAATGTTCGAACGGATGGGTCGGCTCCCAAAGGAAACATGGGACAGAGCCTGACTGCAGGGAGGAACTGAAGCAAGTTGAAGCAAGTCACCAAGTCACCCATTTGAGGATGCAACTGAAAAGCAGCGCTTTGGCAGTAGGACTCCCTAGAAGACTTCGCAGTTCAAATTTTGCTGGCCACCAGAATGTGCTCTGCTGCAGTACTGCTGCCTATGGTTGGTCGAATTTCCTCACAATTCTTCTTGAGCTCCTTGAAGGCCAGAAACTGTGTTCCTTTTGGTTCTGATTAAAAGTTCTTCACCTTCAAGCAGCCAAGTTGGCCTAGTTTGAAAAACATCAGCAAAAACATGAGTAGTTCGCCTACTCTCTTCCCCTGCATCTCAGTCTTATGCTACATAGCCAGACATGATTGTAGCTGTGAACAGTCAGCCTTCTCCATGTTCGCAACCAACTGCACTCCACAATTCCATGGGGCACACCGCCACACCACAATTCTGCTGGAACACAAACCAATTCTCCTTCAGGTCGAGGCCAATCTCTTTTTGGGAGTCACACTTGTTTCCGTGCCAAGGATTTCGGCCTCCATGAACTCCTTCTTTTGGACAGGCCAAGCTGGCAAGACTTATGGCGGTAGACTTTGTTTACTCATCACCAGAAGGCTTTATGTGTGCACATTTATTTTTGAAGTCACCAGCATTGTTACAGGTCTTCTTGGTGACCCATACCTTGTTGCACAGCCTAGCAATGTCTCTGATGGACCCTCGACCGTAGTGCGCTCTGCGGCATTCCGCCAGGTGTCTTGCTGTTGATCCTCATGTACTGTGTTGCGGTCCGCCCCTTTCGTTTGGGGGTGGCTGCTGGGGACAATGAATGAAGAGCTGCTTGCAATGGGTGGAAAAGCCAGGACCCGGATGAATAGGTACATCTAGAAAAAGCACCTGAAGCAATCATGATGCCTGCAAGGAACAAACAGGGAACAGTTTCATGTGTCCAAAACAGGGGCCAAGACCCCGCAAATCAATAGTGTTAAATACCGAATCCATAAGTTGTGGTTGCTTAAAACATCCCAGTTTGGGAGGGCCGCTCCTTGGGGGGCATGTCTCCTCTACTCCAAGGATTCTGTGAAGTCGAAGGTGCAACGATCGCCGCCAAGAGCCCGAAACAGCAGCCTCAACATGAGGGTGTCACTCTCCTAGTCCAAAACAAGAGACCCTTAATCTTAACCTCCAGCCAATAGGTGTCTGTCTCTCTCTCTCTCTCTTTTTCCTTGGCTGGGAGAAGTGATGGGAGAAGTAGGAAATGTATGGTTTCTGCAGTTCATGGGCTTCTGCAATTGTGCCTTGTACTATCTATCTCACAAAATCTAATTCTTCATGCCCAGATACACTGAACCTTGGTAGCTGGCAGGTGGTCTATGCGCAAGGTACTTGCTTCGATAGAAAGACTCAAGCATCTAACCCTACTGGCGGTTCTTTCAATCCAATGCGTTTTAGTCTGTCAGCCTTTGTGGTGAAAAACACCTTTTGTATGCTTGTGACTGAAGCCACCCAAGTTGATGAACACGTTCAACCTTTCTCAAGCACACCAAGAGTATGTGGCTTGAACCCCCCCAATTGATGGACTACTTGTACATCTTGTACGACGTGACACACACACACAGAAATACACCCCACATGTTTCGGTGCCCTCCCTGGTCCCTGCCTTTTCCAACGCCAGGTGTACTTCACCGATTTGGCCACCGATGTGGTCCTCTTGAACCGGACCAAGGTGGTTCTGGGATCTCGCTTTGAATTCGGGTGGTTCAAGAGAGAAGAGGTTGGAGAGAAGGAACTTCGAAGCATTTGAACCATTTGGTGGTAGATGAAAGAGTTGGGAAGAGATGGGAAGAGTGCAGAGGGGAACTCGTGGTGGAAACGAAGAGACTGAACTCGGAGAGACTCTACTACTCGTAGAGTCCGGTGATTGTTTTCAAAAGAGAACCCGGATGTCTCGTCCGAGTCGCTGGTTTCTTCCGGTCTCTCTCTGGCCAGGGCTTCGATTCCAGTGAGATTGTGAAATACTGGGGATCGCTGGGGCAGGCGTGTGCGCTGTGGCTTGTGGTGTGTGTGCCGGTGACGGAGTTACTAGTTTCAAGGAAGCGGGGTAAAACAGTAAATTTATGTAATTTATGAAATTTGCCGATTTTCTTAATGGATTCGAACGATCCTTTGGATTTCAACGCACCTTGCAATGGTTTGTGAGAAACGCCCAAACTCTGTACATTCCAGCTTTGACATGGTTGCTTTGCTGACATGTGATTCCTTTACTCCAAGGAATATGTTACATACATACATACATACATACATACCATACCATACCATACCATACCATACCATACCATACCATACATACATACATGGCTCAAGCCGCAAGTGCTCAAACCGGCACCCCATAAAGACCGGTTAGTGCGGCACCCCCAAGCGAGCATATCCTGCAGTACCTGAACCTGCACGGCCCATCGACAAGTCCAAGTACAACACACTCTTTGCTCGCAATACTCGTCTTCCTCGAGCACACCCCGGCAATCCTCTACGGTGCCTGGCAGAGCTCGCTTGGCTATCTCTTGGTGGCTCACCTGGTGACTGGGCTATTTCCTTGAGGGAACCTCTGGCCTGATCTTGATCGGTGCCACCCAGTTTGCCCATTTGCCTGACTACCTGGGAGCCAAACGGTTGCCCCAGCTCCGGGATTATGACGCCACAATGGGGTCGTGCCTACATGACCTGCTCAAGACAGGACTGCTACAACTGGATCTGGACGGACAAAGTCAAACCCAACACCAAGTGTCGACGATGCGGAACCTGGTGGCCTACATCTACAGGCGGCACTGGAAAGGGTAAAGGTTTTGGACGACCTACCAACAAGTCGAGAACCCCCTGGCCAGAGACACCGCCAGGACTTGGGAAAGTCAAGCCACTGAAGAAGACCAAGGTACAACAAGAAGCCGCCGCACTCTTGGCCACAAGTTGGTCCGCCCTACCAGAGGACACACAAACACGCCTACAAGCACTAGGCATTGGTCCTGCCAAGCCGGAAGAACCAGAGTTGACTGACATCCTCAAAACACACATGGCTGCACTCCCAACCCAGGTCCAGCAGATCGTCACCAAACTCACAGCTCCAGAGCCCTGCACCGAAAGAGATATCGCCACGAAACTCAAAGGGCAGGTCACAGAGCTTAAAACCTTGTCCATCAGGAAGAACCAGCTCCAGGACAAGATCGACGGGGTGAAGGCACAATACACCTCCTTGCTTGCATGCAGACCCTCCAGGGGAAGCTGGCAGAAGGGCAAAAAGCCTTGCAACAGTTGTCCCAGGACTACATGACAGCGGTGAACCAAACGCCCACACCGGCAGACCTGACGGGACCACTGGCTGAGCCAGAACAAATCCCCATGGAGTAGAGTCCTTTGTGCACAACTTAGGGATTGCCCTGACCGAAGAGCAAAAGACTCAACTCCACGGTCTTCTCAAGCGCTCTGGATCTGACTCTGAGGATCCCACCAAGCGGCGCAAAACAGATGGCCCTGGACCGCTAGCACCTGGACATTGCGGGTAACACTCCTGCTCAAGATGCAACTCAAGGGCGGAATTTTCCGTTACCAGACGATGATCTGTGGTCATGTGAAGGGACTGAAAATTCTCATGGGGAGTTTCAAGAAACTGACAACGTTTTGCAAGCAATTGGGCCTCAGTGCATGGCAACACCACCATCACCGGTTTGCCGCGCTGGCCCAGGCTCAATAGGGGCACAATCTGTTGCACTGACAACGGACCAGAGAACCAATGAGCTCTTTCATCCGGAGTCACGACAACATCACAAGAGTCACCAATTTGATGGGGACAAATCAACTTGGTGCAACATTACCCAATCCTTTTCAGGGTTTCAGATTGCAGGGGACCAGCAATCACTGCCAACACAGCTCCCATGACAGCACCAGAGACTACCACTGGTCACAATTTTGACACTACCTCCACCAGCAGCAATGGACAGCCCTTTGTGAGTCTGACTGGTGGCACATACTCCACTACACTGGAGGACCTTTCTTCAGCTGACAGTGGAACCAAGGACATGAGCCATCATGAATACGCCTCCACGACCGATCTCATCCTCCAGAACTTGACCATGATCATTGGCAACCCCAGCACCCGCTGCTATGCTAATGCCCCGTGGAGAGCATTTTGCTGGATGTGTGCCTACTTGGCAGAGTTCAATCTCAGAGCCCTGGGGCACCATAAAGGATGCCGTCCAAACCTCGCTGGAGCTCAGCGAGCCTGTGGACATCAAAGCCCTTCCAGGACTTGAAGACCTTTGGAAGCACCACGACCTGAACCTGGAGGGTGACGCCGCACATTTCGTCAACTCACTCTGGCTCCGCTCACAGTCCAGAGTGATGCAATACAGGTACTCAGAGATCAAAGAGAGAGGATACCTCACCGAACACGTGCAGCTGCCGCTCATCGTGGACTACCCTGATGAGTTCCTTGATGAGATCACATGGCAAGAACTCATGAACAACTGGGCCAATCAAGGACTAGGCCAATTCCTTGCGGATGACAAGACAGTCCTTGTTGCACACATCAACCGGGCAGTCACCTATGATGGGGTCCTCACCAAGCACAAACGAGCCCTAAACCCTCAAGGGGCCTTCAGCGTACCTCGTTCGCTGGACGGGTTCTCCAGGGCAAGTTCTGAATACATGCCCATTGCCTACATCTGCCACAGAGGACCCACACACGATAGTGGCCACTATTTCGCCATCCTGGTCTACAGGGACTTGATGTGGATTGCTGATGACGGCGGCCATCCAACAGTACTACCTTTCTTGACACCACAACTTGCTGGTCAAATAGTACAGATTTGGTCTGTCCAAACCACGGCTTTTGTCACGCCGAGACAAATCCAGCGGGCATTGCCTGACCCTGAGACACCGGATTTCGATCCACCGCAGCACGGCACACCGCCTAAGAAAGCTCGACACACACAGGACACCATGAAGCTCCATGTTGCGAACATCACCACCTTTGGCCGGCACACACTGGACTGGCTTTGGAGTTGGGACAATGACATCCACATCATGGTGGAGACACACCTGGACAAGCAGAGACTCTGCCAGTACTTCGAAGTCCGCGGCAAACATGCCTTTGGCCTACCAGCCCACACGAACAGCAACAACGATGGAAACCATGGAGGCATCCTCATCCTCCACTCCAACCACCACGGCATCACACAACTGGAGAATTACCACATCGAAGGCTGTGGTTTCCAAGCCTTCCTTTGGGAAGCAAAAGCCAGGTCCATTCTGGTCATTGCTGTCTACTTCAAGACCAATGAGACGATTCAAGGACCCACCAACTCACTGCTTCTCGGCAGACTACTGGCATTGGTCGAAGCCTCCAACCGTCAGTACATCCTTATCGGGGACTGGAATGGGCATCCAAGTCAGTTTCAGGGCACTGTTCTGGGATCCAAATTCCACTGGCAGATCCTGGCCCCTGATGCCTCACTTCTCAATGGCAATGTGCTGGACTATGCTTTGATCCACAACCAGCTGGCTCCGCTCACTTCCATGACCACAGATTGGGCAGTTCCATGGAGGCCGCATTGCTTGGTCACCTATGCTCTTCAATTGCCAGACAACTTCAGGAACTACAACCAGCTGAGATCCTTTCCGGCACTTCCTGACCGGCCCAATCCAGGCTTTCGACCATGGAACACCTATGTCACTCAGGTCGAAGAAGTCTTGCTCTATGACACTACGCCCAACCAGTCGGCCAAAAACCTTGCGGATTGGGTTTCCATCACTGAACAATACTTACTGCAACAGCATCCATGGGCACCGCAAGGACGAGCCTCGAACCTCCAGGCGGAATACAAACCTCTCACCTTGCCCAAAGCCGGCCCCATCTGGAAGAAAGGCAAACCAGCCTTCTGGGAGCAGCTCCAGGCACGCCTGAATCTCATCCAGCATCAGGCACACCCGTCCCATGGAACCATCCGAGGTTTCCTGAAGGCCACCGAGTCCGCCCCAAAGCATTGGATCGGTGAACCAGCATGGGCCCAATTCCTGGACATGACACAACATTGGGACCACCACAGGGATCCACGCACACTGGAGCTCATGCAGCACAGCATCCAGCATCAGCTCACCCAAGCACTTGAGCAATCCAGGACTGAAGGGCAACTTCAGTACGCAGCCTGGATCAGACAAGGAGAAGCCAAAGGACTTCGAGGTCTTTTCAGGAACCTCAAGGCCAGTGAGCTAGCATGGCAAAGACCCTACCGCAATGTCCCCATGGCCGATCGAATGAGGCACAGACTTCATGACTGGCATCAACACTGGCAACCCACAGCTGACAACCAAGCTCTGGCTCGGGAATCCTTGCAGGACAGCGCCCAGAAGCAAGCTGCCCAACTGCCACCGCTGACGATAGGCCATTTGGCAAGGGTCCTAAAGCAGCCACCTGACAGAGCATGTGGACCGGATGCCATCAGCGCGCAGCTCCTGCGGAACACTCCACCTCAAGCCCTGCCCAGTTTGCTCCAACTGCTGCAGGACATGGAGAAAACAGCCACCCTGCCAACCCAACTCCAGATGAGCCTGGTGATGCTCGCAAAAAATGAGAAGGTTGAACGACCAATCACCCTGACCAGCGTCCTCTACCGCACATGGTGCCGCTTCCGCAAGAGCATGCTCGACACCTGGCAACTCAACCTGCCTCCATCTATGGACTATGATCGAGCTCGACCAGGAGCCACTGCTCTCCACGTGGCTCTAGAGCGTTTGCTTCGACAGGAAAGCAACAAAACATTAGCGCAGCACGGCATCACTGTCCTTTTGGACATGAGCACCTTCTATGACACCATCGATCTTCAGAGATTGCAAACGGTGGCACAAGCACTGGACTACCCACCAATCGCCCTGGAGTTTGCCATGCAAGTCTACACTGGGCCCAAAGCAGTGCTTGCTGATGCCGAGCTTAGCCACTGGTTCCACGTCACCCATGGTGTAGCTGCAGGCTGCCCGCAGGCCCCACTGCTGGCCAAAGCCTTTCTGCAACCCATCCTCAGTCCTTTCCAGGCCAAGCATCCGGATTTGCATTTGAACGGGTGGGTCGATGACATTGGCTTTGATGGCAACCACCACAACCCAGAGACACTTGCCAACCGCATTGTGTCAGCCTGGCATGAACTGAGCCATCAACTAACAGCTGCCGGTCTCAAAGTCAACAACCACAAAACAGCCTTCATTGTCACAGATCGAGCAACTCACCGAGCACTGGCCAAACTGCTTGGGCCCGACGATCCGCCCATCCAGTCGGTCATGCGAGACCTAGGCATTGACCACCAAGCAGGCAGAAGACGGCGCATCACCACCCTGCAAAACCGCTTCAAGAAGAACAAGCAACGCAGGATCAAACTGCGCACACTGCGCCTACCAAGCCTCCGAACCCGACTCAGGCTTCACAGGGGAGGCATCCAGCCTGTGGCTTTGTGGGGAGTAGAAGGGCAGGGATTGGCACCTCGCTATAGACAAGCCTTCAGACAAGCTCTGGCCACCCACCTGGGCCTCCATTCTGGAGGGATCACTGACGTGATCTACGACCAGCAACAAAGTAAATACATGGACCCAGCTGACCAAGTGGTCATCCAACATGTCCAGGCACTCCATACCCTCATCACTCACTGGCCACCGGAGCACCTGCCACATGTTGAACGGGCTTGGATGGAGCTGCAAACTTTGCTGAGGAAACAGCAATATCCTTGGTACCACGTCAAAGGACCCATGGCTGCTACGCTGGCTTACCTCAAAGAATGGGGATGGCAAACCAACAGCCTCTATGAATGGCACAGGAACGAGACTGCCTTCATGACGGAAGCACAGGTTGATCTCAGACAACCATGGTGGCAGGTGGAAGAACTTTTACAAGCAGAGGCCAAGCAGCAACGCCAGCATCGGTTCGCCAGCAAACGCAACTGCCAAGCACTTGTCAGTGGAATTGACTGGACCACGGCATCCAAGGCCACCAAAAGCCTCAGCAAGGCCCAGGCCACACACATCCGCACCTGGAACCAAGCGGCCATCAGGTTCAAAGACGGAGCCAGCACCAAGATGTGCCCCTTGTGTCAAGTTCCGGCAACACCGAAGCACATAGTTTGGTTGTGCAAATGGCACCACAACCAAAAGCACAAAGCCCTCCCAGTGCCATGGACCGAGAGGCTGCAAGACCCGTTGGAAGAGCCCTTATGGGCCTATGGGTGGATTCCAAAAGAGCCGCAAGACCACCTCAACAGCCCACTTGGCCTGGAAGGACACGGATGTTGGCAATCCTTGGAACCTCTTCCACTACAACCATGGCAGGGGCTCTCCGTCACTCTAAATCCCACTTCAGGGGACAAACGAGCGGAGGCATGGATCTATCCCCTTTCCTTTATGGCTACTGTCTAGGAGCCTTGCAAAGGAAAGGCGCCATCACTGGTATGGCAAGAGGCCCACAAACCAAAGCTCGAGCCATCTTCCAAGGGCTCCTCACTCTGGCTCAATACATCCACACCAACACGGGTGATTGTCCAGGCCAGTTCGGTCTGGGAAGCTTGGACGAATCCGGGCAAGCGGAAAGGCTCCCACGACCTGGCTCAGGGCCAACCAGCAGAGTATTTTACTCTGATCACACCCCTGTACATCCACATGAACCACAAGACCCCTGAAGCTCCGGGCAACGAACCACATCTACGACAGCGCCAAAGAGATGCAGCCCTCGCTGCATGGGAGAGGGCCACCAGCATCCACAACCCTGAGAAAGAAGCCTGGCAGCGCATCCTCGACCAAGATCATCTGGAGATCTACACACATGCGGCAGCCCGCTTGGCCAAGATCTTCGAAGACAAGGAGCACTATTTGCACACCAAACCAGGCAGAGCAACCGCCCACAAGACCAAACAAAGGAAGAAGACCCTCATAGCTCAATGCCAACAGCCTTGGCAACCAGGCAAGCACCAATGGAAGGCCCATCGCAGCGGCTACCAATGCCACACATGCCAAACCAGGGTTCACCAAGGGCTGACGGCATCCTTGATTGAAGAAAGGCTCCAAGAAGACTGTGCCCAACTCACAGCACCAACACCCGAACCCGATCTGCCTCCCGGACGAGCAGTAGGGAAGAAACCCACTCGGGCCAGCCGCATTGCCTCTTTGCTTCAGCTCCAGCAAGAACATCCCACCACACCTGATGTTCATCAACTTCAAGAGACCACAGGCTATTTGAAGTGCACCAAATGCAATCAGGCCATCCACAAGAGAGCCAATGAAGAGCTGTTCAACCAGTTCCTGAACAGCAGCTGCATTGATGCACCCTACACCCACGCGCATGCAGCGCATGGAGCACACACACACAGTGTGGCAAATTGGCAAAGGCATACAATGCAAAGGCTGTGGACTCCAAACCCACCTGGATGCTCAAGATCGACTGATTCTTACCAAAGGGCTCCAGAAGGAATGCAAAGGTCACAAACCGACCTCACCTACACTGGCTCACTTCTTCAGTCAAGCCAGTCCTCCCAGCCAAACGGTGCCAGCACCACCAGAGCCAACCACCAGCTCTGCTGCAGCTGCACCAAGGGCTTCCACTAGCCACACAACCGGCCATGACACCCAGCCAAAGCCAGCTCCAGCAGCACCTGCTCAGGTTTGCTCTGAAGAAATGTCGCCTCCTGTGCGCCGAGACAGTGACTGCGGCTGATGAGCCAATGTCCCAAAGCACCGAAGAGGCCGAAGAAGAACAAGAAGATGCCCATGACCCGGAAATCCTCGTCGACTTCTTCTGAGGCACTGAGGCCAACCGAGCCGGCGAAAGCCACCCAGGCCACCATGGCCAAAACGAACTGCAACTTCAGGGAGGAAAAAATACATACATACATACATACATTCATGCATACATACATACATACATACATACATATGACATCCATAGCAACAAGTATGTGGATCCAGGTGACCAGATCATCATACACCACATCCGTGCTATGCACCAGCTCATTCAGGCATGGCCTACTGACCAAATGCCACAACTGCAGCAAGCCTGGCAAGCCACACATGCGAGCCTCCGGAGCAAGCAGTACCCATGGTACACAGTCAAAGGCCCAATGGCGGCCACGATAGCCTACATGACGGAATGGGGTTGGGATGTGCAAGATCTCCTCCATTGGACAAGATCTGAGACACCTCTCATGCTGGCCAATGAAGTCCATCTCAATGAGCCTTGGTGGAAACTCGAACACCAATTCGCCAATGAAGCCAAGCAACAGCGCGCCAACAGGTTTGCCAAAAGACACAACCACCAGCATTTGCTCACAGGCCTTGACTGGCACACCTATCGACAGCTCAGGCCCAAGCTACCAGAGCAACAGAAGAGGCACCTCCAAACATGGGTTCAGGGCGCACTGCGTTTCAAAGATGCAACATCCACCAAGCCATGTCCCCTGTGCCACGTCCCGGCAACGCCAAAGCATGTGCTATGGTTGTGCAAATGGCACAGAGAAAAGAACCACACACCATTACCACCAGATTGGCTGGAGCGCATCACAGGCCAGGACGAAGATCCCTTATGGTCCAAGGGTTGGATACCACTGGAACCCCAAGACCATCTTCACAACAGCCACCCTTACCAAGGGCACGGCATATGGCAAGACCTCCACCCCATTGGACCAGACCAGTATGCAGGACTGGCATTCACACTGGATGCCACACCGTCCCACTATGACCCTCGAAGTCAGATTTGGGTCTTTGGCCTTTGCATCCACACTCAATCAATGGGACAATTGAAACGTCTAGGTGCAATCACGGGAGCGGCGCAAGGACCCCAGAGCAAAGGCAGAGCACTCTTTGCAGGACTGGTGGCATTGGCAAAGCACACGACCAAACCGGCCAAAGTGATAGTCCAACTCAGCTCGGTCTGGGAGGCATGGAACCGAACACCACAGCGACATCCATATCCAGACCTACTAGCTGACACAACAGAGCAGGACAGACAACGCATCACCGTGCTCTACATCAGCCGCAACGCCCGGACACCAGAAGCACCAGGCAACGAGCCCCAACTCCGGCGTCGTCAGCGCGATGCTGCCCTGACAGCATGGGAGAGGGCGGATGCATTGCACGACCGCAAACAAACAGAATGGCAGACCACCCTTGACCGTGACCACAAAGCCATTTACACACATGCAGTTCAGCGGCTGGAGAAGATCTTTGAAGATAAACAACATCACCTGCACAACAAAGCGGGCAGACAACCAGCCAAGCACACCAAGCAGAAAAAGAAGGACCTCATCCAGCAGTGCACCAAACCATGGCAAGAGCCCTACCACCGATGGGCTCCACACAGGAGTGGCTATGCCTGCACCACATGTGGGACCCGCATGCATCAGGCTTTGACAGCACAAAAGCTGGAAGATCGACTTGGGGAGACCTGCGCCCAACTACAAGCAGAACAGATCTGTCCGGCCCCAGGACCTGAGGTCCCACCTCCAAGCAAGAAGCTTACCAGACTGCAAGTCATCCGCAACCTCCTGAAAGACCAGGAGGCACGACCACCAGACAAAGACACACACTCTTACGAGGAAACAAAAGGCTATCTTCGATGCACGAAGTGTGGCAACAGCATCCACAAGCGCACCAACGAGCAGGCCTTCACAGACTACATCAACAGCAGATGTTTAGACTGTCCCTTCGAAGGACAGCATGCAGGACACCCTACCCACAGGCTTTGGCAGAAGGGCAACAGGATCAGCTGCACACACTGCGGCCTGCAGCTACACCTAGACAACAGCAAGAGGATCATCAACACAGCCAACTTTCTCAAAGAGTGCAAGGGCGCAGGCATCAAAGGCTCACCGCCCATCCAGTCCTTCTTCAAGCCCACTCCTCCTACGCCTTCAGGAGGAGATAGTGGTGAGAAGAAGCCGACCGAGCTGGCCACTCCAATGTCCACCACCGGACCACGGCCCAAACGTCTCCATCACTGAGAGGGAAGATGACCAACATCCTGCACAGGCCATGACACCCAGCCCACCTGCAGGATCCAAGCACCGAGACAGTGCAGCCGCAAGTCCAAGGCCAGCAGGGCTCAATCCTGAAAGCCCAACCCGCAGCCAGGAACAGGCTGAAGAAGAGAGCCAAACTGACGATGCCATGCAGGTGGACTTCTTCTGAGCCCAACCTGGTGCCTGGTCAAACATGGACAACGACACCTGAACCGAGGCTGCCAGTGAGGCGAAAGGCATAGACAGGAACCCGGCCAAACGGCCCCCGCAACAAGCCACTTTAGGAAAAAATACATACATACATACATA